>JAUOBV010367579.1:0-10695 GCA_032360425.1 Rubia occidens | reverse complement strand
CCTTACATGAAACGACTCGACCTTTTTCTACATTTGAATGATTGGACACATCGAGAGTTTGCAATCAAGGATCTCGATGTTCTTCATTACTTTCTTGGCATGGAAGTTTTATCTACTTCATCAGGTTAACTTCTTAGCCAAGCAAAGTATGCAAGGGACATTCAGACTCGGGCTGGTATGTCTGATGCTGCATCAGTCTCTACGCAATTTGTGCATGGATCTCAGTCTCTATGCCATTTGTGCCTAGATCTCAGTTGAACAGTTCGACCAGTCCTCCGTTCAAGAATCTGACTCTGTATCGTTCGCTCGTTAAGGCTCTTCAGCATCTCTCCATCACCCATCCAGACTTGGCATTCTCGGTCAACACAGTTAGCCAGTATCTTTAGAACCCCATAGATGATCATTTTTCTGCAGTTACACAGATTCTACGATATGTTCGCGGTACACTTTATTTTGGTCTTAGCTTTCGTTCTGCTAGTTCTCCTGAGGTGTTGGGGTATTCTGATACTTCGGTCTACTTATGGATATGTTGTGCCAAGAAACAGCCCACTATTTTTCAATCCACTGCAGAGTCTGAGTATCGTGCTCTTGCCAACACCGCTTCAGAGGTTGTTTGGCTCACTCACTTGCTCCGTGATCTTTGAGTCCCGCAGTCTGGTTCCCCGCTGTTGTTATGTGACAACACTAGCGCTATCTTTTTGGCTCAAAATTCGGTGGCGCACAAGCAGGCGAAGCACAACAACATTGATAACCATTTTGTTCATGAGTTAGTGGCATCTGGCAAGCTACGAGTTGCTCATGTTCCGATCTCTCTTCAGATTGCGGACATCTTCATCAAGAGGCTCTCTCGTCCGTTGTTCGAGTTCTTCAGGTCCAAGTTGTGCATCGGCGAGCATCTAACGCTTTCACTTGAAGGGGGTGTTAGAATAAGTCAAATAAATGATTAGATAAGAATCATTACGATACGGTATGGGAAATCATTCTTTCACACATGAAGCAAAAACCTTCAACGCCAGCTCGATTTCTCTCTCTCCGTTGGCCGAATCTACTAGCTAGATTCAATAGAATGGTGCTAGAAAGTTTGGATCGTCCTTACAAACATAAAAACAGGAAGAAAAAAAAATACAAACAAGGCACTTACATGAAAAAGAAAAAATGTTAAAAGTAGTGAGGTTTCCCCCTTCTTTTTGGAGAAGCAGGAATTGGAGAAGTATATCGAGATGAATGAAACACATCTTGAAAGCAAATTATTCTGGCCACCACCAAAATACTAACAAGAAAAATAACACAAATAACAAGTGATCATCGTTTCAATTCCAACTCCTCACGTTAAATTCCGTGAAACACCTGTTCAATCAAAATCACTGTCTTACAAACGAAAATAACTAACATTATCCGTGAACACTTTGAAAAAGAGCATCTAATAATAAAAACCATCAATTAGTCGAAGAGACTGAGGCACATCTCATCGTCAGACTCCTCGACATCCTCCACTTTCTCCTCCTTCTTAGACTCGGCGGCCAGGGCAGCGGCGGCGGCAGATGGAGCAACAGCGACAGCAGCAGCACCGGCAGCAGAAACCGAAGCCAACTTCTCCATTCCGGCGGCGATTAGTTCGGCGACATCTCTGCCGGTAACTTTAGACAATAAAAGCCCAATTTTATCGTCATCCGCCTCAGCTCCGACCGAACCAAGAATTTTCTTGATATCCTCGGCGGAAGGAGAGTTGTTCCCGCCCATAACGGCCAACAGATAAGCGGCGATGACCTTCATCTTCACATAGAAACAGTGGATTGCTTAAGTGATGAGACCCTAATAATGATTAATTAACACGTAGAACTGAACGATTTTATATTCTTAAGTGTTAGAATTGTAGGTAAAAACTTGGTCTAATTCTATTTTCCAAAGTAGCAGAGTTGTAGTTAAAGACTCGGTTCTTGTTATAAGTTTGTTTCGTTAGCATGACTTGGTGTTTTGGTTGAGGATTAGTTCCTACCAAATAGGATCGTGGTTGAATTGCAGCAAAATTGTAGTGGTTTTTGGTTCGTATTTTTTCGCTATAAATAAGGCAGAAAATCCGTAAGCTTTACTCGGCTTCGGTTCTGAGCTGTTGTAAACTTTAAGTTCCATGAAATAACCCCCAAAAATTCTATATGTTAGATAAAGTTGTATGTTAAGGGTGTTATACAAATCAGATTCAAAAAAATGTTCCATAAAACCTATATTTAGTAAACTGGGAGATTTTTTACGAAGAAATGAGTCATTTATGAAATAAGTGTCAGAATCGGATTCGCGCAATACCTTAATATACAACTTTAGTTAACATATAAAATTTTTTAAATAACCCTTACCTCCCCAATTGTGTTTTTAATGACAATCACCTGAACCTGCTGGAAATCTGTTTATAATTAAATGGAAAAATAGATAAGCAGTTACAAACACAAACATTAATTTAATTCAATATTTAAATATGTTTGGTTTTAGTTAGACCGCTAGGTTACTGGTTTTTCCCCAGCATGCACGGTATGTGCCCAAATTCTAGATTTATTGTGCGATATGTGCTCAAATTTATTTTTAAATACGTATATTTTTATTTTTACAAGAAGAAAGCGGCATGTATAACATGTTAGCAGCATATAACAATATAATGACACCAGAAGTTGTCTATTTTTAAACTGCCACTACTATGAACAAGTTCTTGGAGAGTTCCTCTAAAAGCATCCAAGACCAAAGGACTAATCACTTATACCTTATTTATTGACTCCTTTACTCCCTGCATCCCATCTCAAATTGCACAATTTTTTTTCTTTCTTGCGTAAATTAGTATTCTTCTCTTCCTTTTCTTTTTTTCCAATAGCCATTGTATTGCGAGATCAAGGACTAAAATGTAATTTAATGAAGTTTAATTCATACCAATTTAAAATATATTTCTCATTGCACATAATAGTCACAATTGTGTCATTTTCGTGCCGTCACCCTCAATAGTTAAACATAAATTTTTGTGGCACAGTTAAATAATTTTGATGAAGAGGGCACACACTTCACTAGGGTAGAATCAATGATTAAAATTCATAGACGCTGGACCTGCCTACGTCATCTCCGTGTTCGTTATTATCTTTGCCATAGCGAGATCAAGGAATGTTCTTCAAGTACACTTCTTGTTGCTTTTAGCTTCAGAGGTCAGTCTCGGATTCACTTGGTTGCTCTGTTTCTTGGGGATTAGTGTACTTGCTTGATGAGTTGATGCATTCTACTTGGTTTAGTTTTATCTGCGTTTTAGCGAGCGCCTATCTGTCTTTCCTCTTCTATAATTCAAATCTGGGTTCTGGCTCTCAATTTTTATGCAATTTAGGGCTTCTTTATGCTTGATTGGGTTTGTGTTAGTTCACATGCTACTTGGTTTCTCCCCTTTCCTATCGTGCCTCAAGGAAATCCTTAGAAGATGATTTTGTCATTTTTGTGTTTCACTAGGGTAGAATCGTTGGTTAAAGTCAGTGATTTACTCCACTTCTAAAAAAAAGTGGCAGCTGTGTCAAATCAAAATGAAAAATACTCCAATTGGAGAGGATGCCTATTCGGTTTTCGAAGTTATATTAGTTATTTTGATTGTTTTCTTCCTATGAATAATATGTTTCCTGATACTTGGCCGCTAACTGTGACTATTGTTTCTTACAAGGTTTTTGAACATCCGGAAAATAATGTTTCCCAATGCACATAATAGTCACAATTGTGTTATTTTCGTGCAGTCACCTGCTATAGTTATAAATTAATTTGATCACGTGCAAAAGTTTTTCAACCAGATTAAATATTATCCATTTTTAATTATTGTGAATTTATCTTAATTCCTTAATTACCTGAATAATACAGATAGGAAATGATGCAGATAATTAAACTTAATTATAGACAGGAGGTACAATACTCCCTCCGTCCCAGGGAAACTTGCAGACGGAGAAAATCCTTCTCAAAATTTTAACCTCCTGAAAAGACAAAATTGCCCCTGGTTCAACCATTGTCCATATCTTCTTCCCCATATCCTTTCCCCTTCCCCATCACCTCTCCTCCGCCCCCGCCTTTGCTGCCGCCACCTCCCACCAGCTCCGACTCCGATTCCACCCCAGCCTCCGCCGCCTCCTCTCACCGACTCCGCCTTCGCCGTCTCCCCCGTCTCTCATCACCTCCGCCACCTCCCCCCGTATCTCACCATCTCCACCAACTTTGACTCATAGCCTCCCTCCGCTTTTCTCCGCCTTCACTCGTAAGAAGCTTCAAGGAATCTCAATGATGCAGCTCGTGTATATGATGCAACATTTTTGGATAGTGAATTTACCAGATCTAAGTTTTGGAAATGGCAATTTTTGTCTCTGTTTGTAAGAGAAGAAATTGATATCGCAGCCTCAATATCAGATTTGTGGTTCCCTCTCTCCGGCGACGTTATTTTGGTCGGCTGCTGTAGATGGGGTGGGGGTGGAGCGACGATACAAATTTGGGGTGGAGGGATTTTAGGGTTTGAAGAATTTTTGTGTAAAATTTCTGTTTTGTAAGGATATTTATGTCTTATTGTATGTTAAATATTTTCTTAAAAGGGAAGTGTGCAGATTTGCCCGGGACAGGCTAAAAAGGAAAGTGTGCAGATTTCCTTGGGACGGAGGGAGTATATAAAATAAAATATACTGTAACAGAGATAAATTTGTAGATCTTAGTTGGTTTTCTTAGGTTGCAGATTCTTCTTAATATCAGCAATATCTGTTTTCTAAACTGAGAAATCAGCGTATGCAAGAAAAGAAGTTGTTCATCTTAACTGCCTTTTGTCCATATCTGATGTTTCCAGTCTTAAGTTCGCAAGTAAAAGAGAGTGACGTGTTTGTTTTTCTTCTACTTTTATCTCTTTCCTCTCCACCAAATCTTGTTTCCCTTTTACCTCTACTTCCAAATCTTTCAATCGTTATTGTTGTCGTCCATAAGCGATTAGGATTACAAAGGTCGCCTCTATTTTTGACTGCACACACTATTATTGCACCGAAGTTTTTGTTTTTCCTCTAGAATTGGAACTGCACTATTGTTGCACAACAGTTTTCATTTTTTATTTTGAACTAAAACTGCACCATTGTTGCACATAAATTTTAATTTTTCTGCGCATAACCTGATAAGAACATAATCATTTTATTTGCCCTAAATTGGAATGCTTAAGTAGTTTTGACACCACTTCCATAGTTCTTTATGCAATTCTGTTTGCTAGAATCCACTTTATTTTAATTAGTTTTCATTATAATAATAAAAAGGGTAAACAAATTATGTGACCCCTAAACTATTTCAATCATTCAACTTTGGTCCTCCATTTTATTTTTGAACAATTTTGACCCTTGAATAAACAAAAGTGTTAACTTGTACCACTTCCGTCTACTCAAACCGTTAACTTTTGATGACATTTTGAGGGACAAAAATATCTTTTCCTGTATAACCCCATAATTATTTTCACTTCAAAACAATGTCTTCTCTACTCGTGTGTGCGAAGCGTGATAAATCTCAACTCGGATCTCGTCGTCGTCATCAACATCTGAATGGCTCGAGAAGACATATCGAGCCAATTTTGGAATTTGACAATTCCAACTTCCTTGGTGGGACCTATGTGCAAAGAGAAAAATCTTTGCCAGCAACTCCAAACTGAAATCTGCCCGAAAATAATCGTAAACTTAATCCCCATGATGTATTTTCCGCGTTTGACATAGAGCAATTATCAATGATCAGCACGCGACGAATAAGTCTCTATAAACCTTTCCGATTTCTCTAAGTGCCCACTATATAAGCAGCTTTCATGTACTCTAGAACATTTATTGGCGGTTTTCCACATTTCATTAAGATCAAACAATTAGTTTTCTTTTCCATGATTATTCAATGAAATGAAAATTAGTGGGTGGCGTAGCAATGGAAGTTAATGTAAACCAAAAACTTATTAGAAGGGCCTATTTGCAGTAATGATTTAAAATGGGCTCAAGATCATACACCCAATTCATGGATTCTTCAAACATGATCAAATGCCTATTGTCTACCGAGTTATCACTCAGGCGCGGAAAATGAATGGTCTGGAATGTGTTTATAAAAATTTTAGGTTATAATACAATTTTACTAAAAAGATATCACAGTTAACTCTAATTACCCAATTAGGCTCAAATTGTGATCTATTTATCGTACATTGCTGAATTGATTAGTGTTTTGGTCAATTTTGTAATTTGACTAATCCAAATTAGTCGTGGGGACTAAAATGGGAACTTTTGAAAGTTGTATAATTACTAGCACTGGCATGTGTACCACTATGTACTTGTGCCGTTTATTTCAAAATATTACATTTGCATGTTTTTTTGTAAGTATAAAAGGGAGAAGAGGGAGAAAGAACCCTCGTCTGATGTTACCTGGAAATTAACAAACATCAATGTAAGTCTTCATATCCTTCAAAAAGGTTTTACAAGTACTAAATAATTTTTGTGTTTTATAAACAATGATTATACCTTGACAACTGTTTTTTTTTTCTTTTCTCTTAGCACCCAAGACAAGGGAGTCATTAGGAATGTGGGTATTATGTCATGATAGTTCTGTAAGAACTAGTGCTAAAGACAACTTCAAAAAATATACTTGGCATAAGTACCTTACCTTACCTTACACTACACACTAAAAACACCATTGTTCTGCCTTCAAATTCACTACTTCTGCCTACAGCCTAACATTTAAGCAAATCGCAGATTTTTCCAGTGGTATGTGGGGTATACAATGCCTATGAAATTCCAGAAGTCTCTGAGAAACGGTGAAAGGCATGGGATAATACCTACTCAAGATATGCAAAGACCAATCTTTGTGGCTAGGGAAATATAATTGGCTGATAGGTGTTGGATTTGGAATTTGGATGAATGATGGGAGGATTTCATTAACTATGATGTTTTATGTTTTCTTTATTTTCAATTGGGAATTCATATATTTTTTTATAATGAATGTACTCTTTCATAAGCTCTGTGATATTTATTAAAACCATTTTACCCGGATGGGGGCACAAATATTCAAAATATCCATTTCAAATTTCTTTTACAACTAGCACCAGCACTAACAAAATATTTTATGCTGGTGCTAGATTACATCCAAACATGTCATATTCAAATACTAGTGCCTGATTACAAAAGGAACATAACATATATACCATTGCTACAAATTGTAATGCTGATTATACTTTACCAGCTGATTCCGTATTAATATAGGCACCACTTTAAAATTAGATATATGTGCTGACTAATATGAGCACCTGTATACATTTTAACATACTGGTACCCAAATTCTCCCACTGGCATAATACCCTCATAGATTTTTGTACACCAGTATAAAACAAAAAATACTAGTGCTGTTAATCCCACACCGCCAGTTAAATAATCACTACTACAGCCATCAATTAAAGGCAACAGTTAAAGGTGGTTCTCCAAAAATCATCTTTAATGGATGATTCTGAGCTCGGAAACTACATTTCGTGTCTCTGTAAATCATTTAAAGGCGGTTTTTGGTTAATTAAAGGCTGAATTTCAATAACCGCCGTTAAATAGGGTTAATTGAAGGTTGTTCAAGGTAGAACCACCTTTATTGACACTTTTAAAGGCGGTTATGTCCAACCACCTTTAAAACTGATACTTTTCAAGTTCGCAAACGAGGAATGAATGCATTCTGAACTCGGAAAACATTTGGTTTCCATGGATTGAAGAGAAGATATAGTTTGCGAGTTCGTAAATAATTTGTGGCCTTTTTCCGAGTTTGGAATATGTTGTAATTTGTGTCTTTATGCAAATGTTAAAACACATGTAAAAGCACACTTATTTCCGACTTCGGAAAAACATATTAGTTTACGAGTAAAAGTACACTCATTTTATATGCAACAAAAAACGAAATTTGTGTAGTCAACATTCAATAGTCATTGCCAATACGAATAGAATTTGATTTGAACATTCAAATTAAATACTAATGCACTAGTCATCAAATATTCACAAAAGATGGTCATGAAAAGGAACTTAATTCAACATCCACAATTCAACATCCAAATGTCATCTCCGATACTAATAACATCATAAAGGTGAGAAAATTCATTCTTCGACATCTTCAAGGTCGGCGGTTGAAGTTGTTTGGTACGATTGTTGTCGGGAGGTCAATGCTAGGTGGCGCTCATATGCATGGTGAGATTTTTCAGTGAATCTAATCTTCACTTTCATGGAACGAAATTCGTTGCGCATTCATTTGTAGCAATCCTTGAAGACTTTGACTTTTCAGTGCCTACAAAGTATAGTGGTAAAATATGAATTATTTAAACAATAAAGAAAAAAATGAAGCGAACTAAATCGACGTAAACTAATTTCCGAATTACCTTTCTTAACTCGTGGCCTCTTGCTCGGCTCAGGCACTTCAATGGGTTTAACATACCACTTACAATCAATCAACAACCACCCCTTGTTCTCGAAGTAAGTCTTGTCAAAATAGTTCGGCCCCTTTTCCTCCCCTTGTATAACCAAACCCTAAAAACTCTTTAGAATACGAGTGATTTGACTCCTATATGGTAGGCCGGTCAACACCTTCTTCGACATCCCAAAATGCAACATATGCCTAAATATAGCCGGTCCCGGATTGATTTTTCTACCCTAAATTATCAAATAGAATAGCACGAGGGTTGTGTATTTAGGCTCATTTAAGTGCTCGCCCGAGGGGACCAAACTCCAATTTATGATTCATACGTGATACGGTTATCTATGCTCAATAGGGTTAGGTCAGAGGTATCGGGTTTGCCAAAATCCAATCTATCCCTGTGAAAGTACCTCTCACTACACTCGACCGGGTCAAGATAAGGATAAACAACATCTAGAGGGCATTTCTCGTGATGGTGGAAATCATCTAACGGACCATCGAGATCCTATGGAAAAAAATATTTGGGTGTGTTTAAGGGCAGTATAAAGTTTGTTAAAAATCCATGCATTAATCGGGATATCTTTTCCACTAACCTTAATTCTATAATCCCCATTCCCCAATTCATGCATATTAGCATAAAATTGGCAAACATATTCAAAATATGCTTTTTCATCACATATAAGCAAATTTTTGACATGTTGTTCACTTAAAGGACTGAGGGGATAGGCCAACCCTAAAGCTAGGTACTCATTGAAGTCGACAATATATGTATCTAAAAAATATCTCTTCTCACGTAATGTTTCATACCTATGTTAAGAAAATTAAGAGATGAAGCTTGTGTCATCGAAATCGGCATTGTCTTCGATCGAACGAGACCTCTGGTTTCCGAGGCTTGAACCTCCCCTAGCCATGACAATGTGTAGCTTAGTTTAGCAAGAGGTGGGAAAATTTTGAAATTTTTACGAGTTCGTAAGCTTAGGGTTTGTGGAATTGGGGGTTAATTTCTGAAATTTGAATCAACCCCTATTTTTTATGTAGTCATAATTTTCCGAGTTTGAAAAGCAGGATTTATCTCTATGTAATAGGGAGGCGACCTATTTCATAGTCCGAAAAGAATTATATTGGGAATAAATGGGCCCTTTCAATTTTTGAGAGGCGGCCTGGAAAGGTTGTACGAACTTGAAAAGTAATATTTCAAGCTTGGAATTGTTACATGTGTATATTAAATGAAATTGTTTCCAAGCTCGGAAATATGTCTGGCCAATAAACAAAAAGCCAAGATACATTTCCGAGCTCGGAAATGTATCTGCACTTTTGGCATCCAAGTCAATTTTTTAATTTACATGCTACACATAAATCAATGGTATGAACCTTCAAATTTTAATAAAAGAAAAACATATTCAATCAACAAAATCGATTCATTCTCAAACCAAGAATCCAAACATTATCTAAACATAAGAATCCAAATTTTGACCAATCAAATACAAGAATGGAAACATTATCTAATCAAATACAATCCAAATTCACACTTGCAATCAATTTGTCAAATCAACCCGACCAAACTCTTCTACTCGATCATTTTATCAATAACGGAGTCCCCCCATCTTTGGCCCCGATGGTTTCTTCAACTGCTTGACCCCTATTTCCATCATCCCCCCCACGATCACCATCATCATCATCATCATTTTCACTCTTCGAGAGTACCGACTTGAAGTTTGGTGGCTCATCATTATCGCTCAATTGCAGATGGATGCTTTGGGCTTCGACGAACACGACATGCTGGGAATGGACACGGGTCAACATCTCCTGCACCTCTGTCATGTCTGAAAGCATACGGTCTAAATACGTGCTCACCGTAGCTTTCCAACCACCGTCGGTATCTGTAAATCAATAATAAAAAAAATTTATTGGTTAAAAAAGTTTCATATACAGGATTCGAATTAAAATGACAAGAATAAGTAAAACAACTTATCATTTATGGGAGCTTGATGCCTCGTCTATTGTAGCATCGGCTTCGTGAGCTCTCTTGGCAGTGTTAGCCATATCACTGGGTACATGATGAAACTCCCACTTGTTTTCAAAGTCGAGACTAAACTGCTTCAGTTGGAACTACCTCTTGTCATAGTATTCCTTCCTAAGAGCCTTGTCCTTAGGAATAACACCCGCCTTTTTAAGCAGAGCGGTTATCAAACCACCGTAGGGGAAATCTTTTTTCTTCGTTTGTGCCGCCTTCAACATGAATGAGATGATGTCAGACCCAAGGTTTATCTTGAC
>JAUOBV010367469.1:0-10696 GCA_032360425.1 Rubia occidens | reverse complement strand
AGATAATGTTTTTATTCTTCTGTTTGATGGATCAAAATTTGGATTTTGATGATTGAAATTTTGTTTTGGAATGTATGGATTTTGATGATTGAATATGTTTTGTTTTTATAAAATTTGGAGGTTAATGTTATGGATTTATGTGTAGCATGTAAAATCTAAAATTTCACTTGGATGCCAAAAGTGCAAATACATTTCCGGGCTCAGAAATGTATCTTGGCTTCATATTTGTTGGCCAGATTAGTTTTTGAGCTCGGAAACTAATTCTTCTAATTTACACTTGTATGGACGAAATCAGTTTTCGTACCTCCTTTCCGGACATCATCGAAAGCGCCCATTAATTCCACAAATAATTATTACCGAACTAGAAAATCTGTCATCTCCCTCTAAAATAGGGACGAACCCTTCTTTCCGAACTCAAAAAATTCTGACTATATATTAAAAAAACAGGGGTCGATTCAAATTTCAGAAATCAACCCCCAATTCAACAAACCCTAGGCTTATGAACTCGCAAAAAACACCCAATTTTACCACTTCTTACTAAATTAAGCTACATATTGTCATGGCTAGGGGAGGTTCAATCCGCAGAAACCCAAGATCTCGTTCGACTGGAGACAATGCCGGTTTCAATGACACAAGGTTCATCTCTAAATTTTCTCAAAATAGGTATGAATCATTACGTAAGAAGGGAAAATTGTTAGATATGTATCTTGTAGACTTCAATGAATACCTTGCTTTAGGGTTGGCTGAGCCCCTCAAACTTTTAGTGAGCAACATGTCAAAAAATTGCTTTCTTGTGATGAAAAAGCATATTTTGATTATGTTTACCAATGTTATGCTAAGCATGATTTTGGGAATGTGGATTATAGTACTAAGGGTGGCGGAAAAGATATCCCAATTAATGGATGGATTATTAGCAAGCTTTTAGACTGCCCTTACACACACCCGGAATTTGTTTTCCCAGAGGATCTTGATGTTCTGTTAGATGATTTCTACCATCAAGAGAAGTGGCCTATGAATGTTTATTATCTTTATATTGACCCGCTCGAGTGTAGGGAGAGGTACTTCCGACGGGATAGAAGGGATTTAGGCAAACTCGAGACCTTGACCTAACCCTATTGAGCATAATAACCGTATCACGTATGAGATCATAAATAGGAGTTTTGTCCCCTCGGACGGGCACTTGACTGAGCCTAATTACACAACCCTCATGCTATTCTATTTGATAGTTGAGGGTAGAAAAATCAATCCGGGAGCAGCTATATTTATGCATATGTTTCATTTTGATACGTCGAAGAAGGTGTTGACAAGATTACCATATTGGAGTCTAATCACTCGTATTCCAAAGGGTGTTAAGGGGTTGGTTATACAAGGGGAGGAAAAGGGGCCTAAGTATTTCAACAAGACTTACTTCAAGAACAAGGGGTGGATTTTGATCGATCGTAATTTGTACGTTAAACCCAATGAAGGCCCTGAGTCGAGCAAGAGGCCATGAGTTGAGAAAGGTAAGTTGGAAATTAGTTTACGTCAATTTAGTTTGCTTCATTGTTTTTGTTTTCTTTATTGTTTAAGGAATTCATATTTTTCTCACTAAACTTTGTAGGAACCGAAAATTCATACGTGAAAGGCTTCAAGGATTGCTACAAATGGATGTGCAAGGAATTTTGTGCCATGAAAGCGAAGATTAGATTCCTTGAAAAATCTCACCGGACATATGAGTGCCACCTAGCATCAACCTCCCGACAACAATCGCACTAATCAACTTCAACCGCTGACCTTGAAGATGTCGTAGAATGAATTTTCATACCGTTATCATGTTATTAGAATCGGAGATGTCATTTGGATGTTGAATTGTGGATGTTGAATTTTACTTTCTTATGATGACTACTTTTTGTGAAAATTTGATGACTGTGCATTACTATTTAATTTGAATGTTGAAATCAAATTCTATTCGTATTGGCAATGACTATTGAATGTTGACTTCAAAATTTTTGTTTCCTGTTGCATATAATGAAATGAATGTGCTTTTACTTGGAAACTAAAATATTTTTCTTAAGTCGGAAATGAGTGTGCTTTTACATGGGTTTAAAATGTACATGAAGACATGAATTACAAGACATTCCGAACTTGAAAACAGGCCATGAATTATTTACGAACTTGCAAACTGTATCTTCTCTTTGATCCATGGACACAAACATTTTTCGAGTTCGGAAAACATTTTTTCCTTATTTGCGAACTCAGAAAGTATCAATTTTAAAGGCGTTTAGACATAAATGCCTTAAAAATGGTCAATTAAAGGTGGTTCTACCTTGAACCGCCTTTAATTAAAGGCAGTTAATTAAAATCCACCTTTTATTAACCCAAAATTGCCTTAAAACGATTTTCGAAGACACGAATGGGACTTTCCGAGCTCAAAATTGTCGATTAAAGGTGGTTTTTGGAGAACCGCCTTTACCTGCTGCCTTTAATTGAAGGCTCTCTACTGGTGAGAATGAATCTTAAATGTATATGAACCTTGTATTTATACATGTATAACCCTAGTAGTATTTTTCTGGAACTCTACCTCTTCATGACACATTAAATGCTAGTAAATACGGTCATAACATTGACCGTTTCTCTTGAGTTTATTGGACTGAAATAGGCCCAATGCTTTATTTGGGCTTGATAGTTTTAACCATCATCAAAAGCCCCTAGAAAACTAAAGATTTCCTCGAAACTTAGAAACATTCAAGATAAGCGAGTGAGAGTACCTCTAGGGGTATCTCGAGGTCATAAGTAATGCTCGAGATCATAAGAGATTACCGTGTTGTTTCAGATCTTTAAGGCGATGTTTAGTTTTCTCATTTGTTTTCTTTCAAAATTTGTGGAAACGAGCATGTAGATCACTTGCAGACAAAGCCTGTGACTGATAGTTTCTTTATGGGAGATATGAAATTATTCTCACGCCTTTTCAAATTTTTAGTTTTCCAATATAATCATTATTCAGCCGCCGTTTCAGACTTCTTAACGACTCCTTTGCCAAACCTCTTCTCACTTTACTTTCAGGTTATTTGAATAAGTTATCCACGACGTATAAATCCTTCACAACCGTCTCTATCAACTTCCCTCTCCAACGAGTAAGTATTATTACCTTTTCCACCTTCCTTTCATCATTTCTTTACCTCTAATAGCTACTAGCACCCCTGCTTCCGGTGAGAAATATGACAACCGTGGGTTTTCAATGAAAGTAGGCTTGAAGAGGAAGAAGTTAATTCGCTTGAGATATCTGAAGAAATAAAAAAATTGATTGTGACCCCGAGTTTAAGGTCGACGACATAGGTCGCAATGACCATCACCCTCAACGAATTTTTGAATACTGATATGCTATACCCTGAAATTCTTTTAGCTTGGCCTGCTGGTATGAGGAAGGGTCCCCTATAAAAGTCACCCACGACGGGGAGTGTAGAAATTTGAGTACCTGTAGAAGAAGGGGAAGTTTCATCACAGATCTCTCGAGGAAGAAAAAAATTCCAAAAACGTCATCCTCCAAGAAAATCTGACCTGATAGACAAGTGGAGCAATGTTCTCTCTGATTATAAGGGCGAGGACATTAAGCCCCCTAGTGATGAGGATGACCATAGGAATAACGAAGACACGTCTTCAGAAGGAGAAGGCTTCGAGGATGCTTCCTGAGAACCAGATTCTGTTTAAAAAAATTTATCTACTATTCCCTCTAGGAAAATTATTCTCCCTGACATCGAGTTAACTCCAATATGAGTAGAAAAATCTCCCTTAAATTTAGTCACATGAAAGTTAATCATCTATTTAAAGCACATACGAATGGGCTCTGTTTCTCCCCCCTCCTTATTCTAGAAGGTGCTCAGAGAATTCAAGGTTATTCCTGCACAAGTCTATCCCGATGTGATAGTAATTATTATGATCTTTATGAAAAGGTTTCACGAGCTCGAGATTAAGTCTAAGTATAGGTTTCTCTGTTCGTTATATAGCATAACACATAGTGGGAACAAGTGAGATGCTATTATTACTTTTTCCAGAAAGTTCAGGGAGCAGAAATATTTTCTCACTCTTTCTAATTCGTCTGGGTGGAATTTCAAAAGATTCACCTTTGATTGTAATCGACAGTACAAGGTCTATTTGTGGAATTCAAACGTAGTGGTTGAATCTTCAAAGGGCAAGAAGTACATTCCTCCTCAGGATGTCAAAGAAGTTGGAACCATCTTTTGGCTACTTACATTGACTATAAATATTATAAGGTTAAAATCTTGAGTGGTGGATTTATGTAGGCACCCGATATTTATCATATATACGTGTATGAAAAGCTCAAGCGGAAGAAGCAGCAGCATATTGCTGCTAGAAAACAAAAAAGGTCTATAGAAGGAGATAGCCTTCCTCATTCAGAACCCATGAAATTCATTAGAGAACCCCTCTTCATATAACAACTTTAGCATCTGACCCTTCGAAAGGTGTATTAATGGTGGAATTTATTTTATAGTGATTTTCCGTTTCTAGTTTCTAACTCCTTACTCTTTCATTTTCTAGTGGGTCTTAGCGGAGCTCTGAAAAATATGAAGAAGGGTGGCCCACAAAATAAGGTAACATGGGGAATCCACCTGCAAGTAAACCTTCCTCCATCGCATCAGATACTTTTGTGCAGAGCAAAGACGCACAAACAATTACCAAAAACAAGAGGAAAGGGCCGGAGCAACCTTCCGTCGATGAGCAGCACAAAAAGGGCAAGAGTGATCACAACCTTGAAGCTCCCGCCAACCCTCAATTAAATTGCACATCTTGAGTGCTCTTAGCAGGGAACCCCAAGGTTTGGGGATTGTTTATACATTATTATTAAATATATATACATTTAACCTTTTATCTCACGCCTCAGGTATCCCAATATTTGTCCTCGTCTTGGAAGTGTTGGATGCTTCCCAATAAAAATTGTATGAGGAGAGTTCGAACCTTCGTAAGGAGGTTCAATTAAAGAGCTGCAAACTGATTAAATCCCACGAAAAACTTTAGGGGGTGGATGATGAGATGATCCGCCTAAAGAAAGAACTTGAGATGGCTAAGAAATACAATGAGGTCCTCAAATTTGAGAAGATCAAATTTGAAAAATATTTGGAGAAGGCTCGAGACCCGGAAGCTCGGGCCTCCTTAATCGAAGCTTACCAGGACAAGTTTATGAGGCTCTTGAATTTTAAAACTTCTTCCTGGATCTCCTCCAATCTTCCGAGGAAGTTGGCTGCCATTCGTTGATCGATGATGAGCTTATTTATGCTTTTCCCAATCTCCTCCCAGCTGAGAAAGTTGAATATCTAAGGACTTTCCTCTAGCCTGATGCTAGTGATGACCTTGACAAGAAATGAGAAGAAGTTACTAAGAATGAGGGTCTTCGAATAATTTTCCTGGATATCTTAAAATCTTCGAGGCATTTCTATACCGCTGAGGAAGTTTGCGCTCTTTCCCTTGATTCTACCATTCCAGCACAATCGACAAAGGGAAACGAGCCTCAAGCAATTAAGGATGGGACAAACCAGACTACCACTGAAGGATAAAGTGTAAAATTTGCCCTCGCAATTAGGGTAGAGTGTAAAATTTGCCCTCCTGGCCTCCTAATGTATTGTTTTCCATTTATGAAAAATTACTTCGCCTCCTTCTCTCTTTTAAATTTATATTATCTTCTTGTTTTGATAGTGCAATGTACCGAAGAAAGAATTTTAGAATGCTTGTCGACAGCTCTCCAAAACCAAAACAGAATTGGATAATACATGAGGAATCCTAATGAAGATGATGTTGGACCTGGATGAGTGGAATAAAGAGCTAGATTCTTGACACCATAGTAGTCATCCATTGATACAAAGGATTTTAAAATATCTCTATGAAAAGAATGTAAAATTGAATTCATGGAGAAGTGGTTAGCCTCTTGCACTTCAGGAACTTATAAGAGACCTCGAGGCAAGGAGCATAATGGGGTCATGTCCCTCGAAGTAGTTGATGACTGCGATCCTGGTGAGAGAAGTTATCAAGATACTATTTACCCTATAACCTGTCAATTCGGGTCCCTCCCATTGTCTGGAAGATGCTAATAGGTTTCAAATAGTTCAAGCTCGCCTCAATCTCAGTCAAAGTAAGGCTTATAATTCCAAGGCTCAAGTTGGGGAGGTAGTTCAGCTCTATGAGATGATTCTAAACGAGAACAGTAGATTGAAAGAGGCCTTAGCCGAAAAGACTGAAACTGTGGATAGGAATTTCTCAGTAATCGAGTCCTTAGCTGCTGAAACACTCGACTCAAGGGAGAAAATAAGGAACTACACTCTACTCTCAAAGTTTACGCTGAGAGTTTTCGAGCCCATGAATTGTACCATTGTGTTATCAATCCAAGGCTTATCATTAATATTCCTGAATTTCTAGATAAGGCGGCCGACAACTGGATTATTAATCGCAAGGTGTATACCGAGGGGACTCCTCGTCAAAGGCCATATTAGAATGGCTAAAGGATTTTCCTCTTGTACACCCTCCGAACAAGAGTATTGAGAAATTCGTCATCCAATACTGCAAAGGTTAAAAAGATCATCAGCGGCTGTGAATCTTCGAACATCTAATGTAAACACAAGAAAGAAAAGGACTTCTGGTAGTAAAAGAAAATTTCCTAGGACCGAAGACCTTCAATTGAGTAATTTGGAAGTTGATGACCACATGAACCTTAAACCAAAACATTCACATTCAAAGACTATAATAAATCATCTTGAGACTGAAGAAGAGCAAGAGTGTGGCTTTCAATGTGCAGTTGACATTAAAATAGAAGAAATTTAGCAATTAGAGGAAACTTTGGGAAAATTAGGGCCCGAAAGCTTTAAGACCTCGAATTGCCTTTGTATATTTCGATGTAGTAATATATAATAGGGAAATATACAAATATAACCCAATATGTTTGAGAAAGTGCATATATAATCCTGAGATAATTTTTAGTGCAAAAAAAATCCCAACTACTTTACATGCAAATATAACCCTAAAGACTATATTTCGGCATTGACTGACCATTTTCGGCCATTGACTGATCTAAAATGACCAAAATGCCCTTTCAGCCTAAAATAAACAATTGAATGCCAAAAATGCCCGTTGACCCACCACTATACTACCACCACCGCTACTGCTCCACCACTTTCATAGCACCACCATCGCCACTCCACCTTTGTCGGCGGCACCATCTCCGTTAGCGCCACCACCACCTCTGCTTTCACCTCCTTCGCCAGTAGGATTTCCAACGCCACGTCCCGCTGTCAGCCTTCCATGGCCTCACCGTTAGGGTTCCGCCTCACCCCCTTCACAACGGATGACCAAATATTTCCCCCCGCTAGGGTTTTTCCTCCCCCACCACATCGCCCCTGCTGCCTCACCCACACCGCTACCAACGACCTCATATTCCCCCCCAGATTTTCACCGCTGACCTCACTCCCGATGCCAGATTTCCTTGGACGACCTCACCCACAATGTCGCTACCACCTCGCCATAATGCTAACCGTAGATTCCCCCCCGGCGAACACCTCGTCACTGGGTTTTTGAGCATCCCATCACCGTCGACCACCTCATCGTCGGTCTCCTTATCTTCCAACTCTCACTTTTTTTTGAAGGAAAAAACTTGGGAACAAAGAATTAGGGCTTTAGAGGGGGTAAGAATGCAATTTCAAGGTTTTTTGCATATTTTTTACAGAGGGGTAAAATAGTCTTTTCACTGAATTCCATCTTTATACTGCCGGAAAAGGTTATATTTGCACATACGCAAACTATCTAGGGTTATATGTGCACTTTCAATTATCACATGGTTATATGTGCACTTTCATGAATTATCTAGGATTATATATGTGTCTTTTCATTTCTCCCTTCCTCCTCGATTCTTAAAAATATCGAGGTTTCTATTTTCAATTCTAATATTAAACCATTGAACATGGTCGGTAGCATTTTGCCTTTATTATAAACTTGTGAGAAGAATCCCGCGTGCTCTATTGAAACAAGGATAATTCGAATGCAGCGCATGACATGCATATTTATTTCCATCAATTGCAGCACATGGTATACGAAGCTGAGATATCAAAAAAGTGGAGTGCGTAGCGTACAACTCAGGTTCATCAATCACAGTGCATAGCATACATAACTGAGATCAATATAAAAAGTGCAGAGCATAGCATACAACTCAAATCCATCAGTCGCATTAAATAGCATACAAAGCTGAGATCAATATAAAAAGTACAGTGCATATCATACAACTTAAATCCATCAGTCGCAGCACATAGCATGCGAAGCTGAGATCAATACAAAAAGTGCAGCACGTAGCATACAGCTTAAATCCATCAGTCGCAACGCATAGCTTACAAAGCTGAGATCAATATAAAAAGTGCAGCTCATAGCATACAACTTAAATCCACCAGTCGCAGCGCATAGCATACAAAGCTGAGATCAATACAAAAAGTGCAGCGCATAGCATACAACTTAAATCTATCAGTCGCAACGCATAGCATACGAAACTGAGACATCAATCACGGGAAATGCAACATGTAGCGTACAAGACTCTAATCTACGATATAGCGGCTTCCAATACTCGAATCCACACCTCACTCATTTAGAGTTGATGATAATTTTGAGGATTAACAATATTCCATCATCTCGGGACTTGACCAACATCCATTGTTTCAAGAGTGTAACTGCCTCTTGGGTATGCCTCAACAACCTTATAAGGTTCTTCTCAATTTCCAACTAACTTTCCTTCTGGCTCTCGTCGACTCTTCTCATTTTTCTTTATTACAAGGTCTCATAGGTTGAACTGGGCCTTTCTGACCCTTCGATCATGATAACGTGTAAAATTTTCCTTCACCTTAGCTTCATGAAAGGATGTTAATTCTCGCTTTTCTTCCAACATATCGAGATCCATGTGACGATTATCATCATTAACCTCTCATTTAGAAACTGTTATCACCCTTAGGCTTGGTACCCCAATCTCCGCAGGAATCACAGATTCGGAACCATAGATCAAGCTATATGGTGTTTCTCTTATGGAAGAGGATTCAACCATTTTATAAGTCCAAAACACTGGGTAACTCACATATCTAGTTCCCCTTGGCCCCCTCGAGTCTTGCACGAATACCATTCACAATTGATCGATTGGTTACCTCGACCTGGTCGTTTGCTTAGGGATGATATACAGCTGTCACCTTCTGCTAAATCTTTTACTCTTCACAGCATTTCTTGAAAGGATCGTGAGCAAATTGCATTCCGTTGTCTGTTATTATAGTCTTTGGTATTCCAAAATGACGGATGATATTCTTCCAGCAGAATGCAATTGCAGACTTCCCTTTCATATTCGTCAGTGGCTCTGCTTCAACCCACTTCGTGAAATAATCAATGGCTACAATAAGATACATGAACCGTCCTGGGGCCTCTGGAAAAGGTCCCACTAGATCGATCCCCCACTTATCAAATGACCACAGACTGTGAATGTTCATCATCTCTTCCTGAAGAATATGAATGATTGGTGCATGCTTTTGGCACTAATGACAAGCTTGAATATACTTATTAGCATTCTTAAGTTCAAACGGCATCTTCTTGTAACAAATCGTATCTACATCTGTGGTGAACGAGGTTTTCTCCTTATCCTCTTCAACCATAAATATATTATGGTACCCTTTATGAGCATCAAAGAAGGCCAAAACCTGATATCTGGCTATAGCTTTCATCAATTTATCAATTGGAGGCAATGAATAGTTGTCTTTAGGTAAACACTATTCAAATCGATAAAGTCTATACACATTCGTCAAGCTCCATCGTGCTTTGGGACCATGATTGGGTTAGCCAACCATTCTGGATAAAGAAACTCCTGGGTGACCTCCATTTTGAGCAACTTCTCAACCTCTACCTTAATAGCCTATGCCCTCTCTGGGGAAAACACCATTCTCTTATTCTTAACTGACTTGATCAAAGGATCGATGTTCAATGTATGGACTGCTAGCCTCAAAGGTACTCAGATAAGATCAGAGGTGCTCCAAGAAAATAAATCTCCATATTCTTCCAACAGAATTCTCAACTGCTGCTTAACCTCTTCATGCATTATTCTCCCTACAGTCACTGTGCCCAAATATCGAATGTGCATCTACTCTGTATCCGCTGGACCAACCTCTCCAGGTATTGAGGCTACATCTCTCATCCTCCTTACTTCCCTTGCTGCTGTCAGATTAAAATTCTTAGCTATCACTTGATCTCCCTGAATGGCAGTTATCCCTTTATCCGTGGAAAACTTCATCATCAAATGGTAGGGAGACCACACATCTCAAGCTTGGCACATCTATGGCCTTCCAAGGATCACATTGTAAGGCAAGTACACATTGATGACCGCAAAATTACAGTCTATCACCACCCCATTGTCTCCATCATCTATCCATACTGACAGGGTAATCTCTCCCAGAGAGAGCACAGTTTTTCCCGTGAAACCAAACATGGGCGAGGTAGACTTATTCAAATTACCTCGACCTATGTCCAACTAGTCAAAGAAATTAGAAAACATTACCTCGACACTACTTCCATCATCAATAAACACCCTCTTCACCAATGTATTTCCAATTTCGGTCGATACCACCATGGGTTCATCATGTGGAGTTTGATTCGGAACTGCATCTGCCTCCGAAAACGTTATTGTCTTATCTGGCTGAAACCT
>JAUOBV010367257.1:0-10696 GCA_032360425.1 Rubia occidens | reverse complement strand
ATATCCACGCCGACCTACTACCCATGACGGGTATGATTTTCATTCACCTACTCACCACACCCCCACCAAAACTTGGATCTCCACTGATTGGTCATTTTTCTACCAAATAAACCTGCTAACTTATCTGATTTAAATTCAAGGTCGATCCATATAGAGAACAGTGTATACAAATTCTTACTTCTAAAGATTCAGTTGTTGGTTAGCTACCACCCCTTAACTTGATGAGAATATAATTTATTAACTAAGAAAACAATAAAACAAAACTATATATGAATGCAAATAAATACAAATATCAATATGAGAATGAATTCCGGGAATAAATAAATTCACATTAACTAATAATTTATATGACCACATGTGCAATAATGAATCAATTTGCATGAACCAACCAGTTATAAACTACTAAAAATCAGCTACAAGACACAATTCAATTTCTTCTTACATTATCGATAGCCAACAAGAATCATCTATAAACTGATTGCTTCTCTAATGAAGATATAATCTAGCAAGACTTAGCTATAAACTAGATTTCATATCTTAACATTAAGAACGAAAAAAATCCAATTCAGATAATTCACAATCAGATCAAACGTTACAAATTATCCACTCATTGTTCCCACTATCTGCTGCTAGTTTCGCCACTAATTAAATCTAGCGGAATTTAATTGGCACTATTCCAAAAAAACACAAGGTTGATCAGATCTCAAGAAATTCAGAAATAAAATATACGCAGAGAACAATCAGGAATCCATACAGATCAATTATCACGAACAATTAGACCTCACATATAGATCATAGCTAATGTTTCATTACCCTAAGCCGGAAAAGAGATTTAGCTACTAAACATATTAATAATAATTAAATCGTACATAAACATAATAAAACTAAAACTAAACTGAAGAAAAAAATTATAAACACATGCACATAATTATGATGTTAAGCATGAACATAATATGAACCAGGTGCATAAACCATAATAATTATGAACAAACAACTCTGAGGTATAGCAGTGCGGCGGATTCGGAATCTCAAGCTACGGCGTCCCTCTCCATTCAAAGCCACAACGTCCGAGAACTATTTATTGGTTTTACAATATACTTAATTACAAATTCAACTAAGAAAAGGAAATTATTATTGGGCTAATTAATTTGGTCTTCATACAGGGTCTTCTATTCTAAAAATTAACATTCTTTACATGAACTCAAATGAGCCCAAATTCTCCATAGCACGATCCAATTGCTTCTGAGGTTCATTCCGGAATAATGTCTCATATTCCTTTTTGGAAGATAAAAGAAGAACATTTTCCATTGGAACACAGTAACTCATTAAAAACCTTACCGGAAAAATCCTGTGGGAAAAAACCACGGTTACGGGAAAAAGAGTATAGTGTATCGCTCCTCACCCTCAGTGCACAATCTAATGATTTCCTGCACAAAAACACACCTGCGTGCACATCAAATGGCAAAAGAAACTCATAAAAGCACATAAAATATGTGTATAAAATACACCCAATCAGTCGTACATATGAACATAATATCTCCTTTTTTAGATTCCTTCATATGAATTAATTCATAATTAATGTCAATCATATTTCATATACAGAAGATAGATTTCTTGACTGACCTTTCTTCACCACCAAAATCCGAGATAACTTTAGAGAGATCTCTTCAAGATAGATTTCTTGACTGACTTTTCTTCACCACAAAATGCGTTGGTGAGAGAAGATGAGAAATGGGAATAACACCCCCTACGTCGGTCTGATTCAATCTATTTAATATATCCGGATCAATTTATGAACGCCCTTTACATATAAGAAAATAAGTAATTAAACTACCATGAAAAAAGGTAAATTGAGAAGAAAAGAAAGATTGCAATCCAATAATTTAGGTCGGCACTTTTATAGTTTGATTGTGATCATGTAATTAGGATGGCAACAGTTCAATTTTGATTTTGTGATTGGAATGGAAATTCGACAGTATTGGGCAAAATTTGAGCGAGAGAGTATTTAATTCAGGGGTGTGTAGCGAGTTGATCAGTTGATGATCAACTCATTCAAAATGTGTGTAGACGAGCAATAAGTGCACGTTCAAAATTAGCCCGTTCAAAATGTGTTCGAGATATTTGATAAGCACATGTTTGAGATCAACTTTTAATTCAATTAACTTGTTCATGAATCGCTCGAACTTAACTCGAATCAGCAAAAAAATAATGATCACGAGTTGAATAAAAATATCAATATTGTTAAACAATAAAATATGTGTATGGAACTCTCACCGGCAACTGGTGATTATCCGATGTTCCGGGAAAACTTTAGGGATCTCTTCAAGATAGATTTGTTGACTGGCTTTTCTTTGCCACGAAATGTGTTGCCGGGAGAAGATGAGAAAGAGGAATAGTACCCCCCCTACATCGGTATGATTCAATCTAATATATTGCCTCGGCTCAATTTATGAACACCTCCTACATATAAGCAAATAAGCAATTAAAGTATAATGGAAAAAAGGGAAACGAAGAAGAAAAAAAGATTGCAATCCAATATTTTAGATAGGTGAAACATTTACTTCATAATTATTTTAAAAATTCAAGGTCATAAATATAAACATAATATCTCTTTTTTTTAAAGATTCCTTCATATTAATTACTTCATAATTAATATCAATCATATTTCAAACACGGAATGCGAACGTGCACTTTACGTGCGAGATTGAACGTACAGTGACATTCATGTAACGTGCAAGATTTAAGCAAGGATATGATACGTTAGCAATGGTTGTATGTATTTTATTATAAGCTCGCACGTATAGTGACGTTCATGTAACGTGCAAGATTTATGTAAGGATATGATACGTGAACAATGGTGTTATAATTTTTTTTCGAATTCTAATAGATAGTAGAGGATGAAATATAAGTTTTAATACCTCCGTAGAATAAAAAAAGTTTACTTTCCAATATTGATTTCAGCAATACAAAGTGATTTTTTTAATTTTTGGGATAGGTAATGCATAAGAATAATGTTGAAGTGGTGCTTTGGGACAAGCATTTCTTAGCTATATATTTTTGTATATGTTAGAATTTGATTTTCACTAACATTGGCAACTTCATTCCAGCTTATTGACGGGTTACTCAGTCACTCTCGGTCTCCGGCGGGATTACTCAGGGACTCTCACTCTCCGAGAGCCTCTCCAGTCTTCGACCGTCCGGCGTCTCCGCCTCTGCCGAGAGAGGTACTTGATTTTAAGAATTCAAATATTACAGAGACAAGCATATTTTCTTAAAGTTACAGTAGCACTACTATTGAATTTACTAAAACTCGGAAGATTATTTGTGAATTGATTACGTGTGAATTGAATATACCATAATTATGTGTGAAAGTGTTCAAAAAAATTTAGTAAGGTTTAAATATTGTCGTAATAAGTGTTCAAAAAATTGTCTCTCTTATTCAGTAACCCTTACATAATGTCCTGGTTCCGCCACTATATACGTATATCGAACTCTCACCGACAACTGGGGAAACGAAGAAGAAAAAGACTGCAATCCAATAATTTAATAGCCGAAACATATATTTCATAATTAATATAAAAATAGAAAGTAATACATATAAACATAAGATCTCCTTTCTTTTTAGATTCCTTCATATAAATTACTTCATAATTAATGTCAATCGTATTTCAAACACAGAATGCCAACGTGCACTTTAGGGATAGCTGAAACATTTACTTCATAATTAATTTAAAAATACAAGATCTCTTATTTTTATTTCTCAGATTCCTTCATCTTAATTACATCATAATTAATATCATTCGTATTTCAAAAATGGAATGCGAACGTGCACTTTATGTGCAAGATTTCACTTATAGTGATGTTCATGTAACGTTCAAACTGTGTGCGGGGCGTTTGATAAGCACACGTTCGGGATCAACTTTAATTGAATTAACTTGTTCACGAATCGCTCAAACTAAATCGAAATAGAAAATAATTAATGATCATACAAGAATACAAATATCGTTAAAGAAGAAAATACGTGTATCGAACTCTCACCGGCAACTGGTAATTATTCGATGATCTGGGATAACTTTAGGGACCTCTTCAAGATAAATTTCTAGGGTGACCTTTATTAACCATGAAATGTGTGGCTGAGAGAAGATGAGAAAGGGGAATAACACCCTCTACATCGGTCTGTATCAATCTATTTTATTGATCCGGATCAATTTATGAACACCCCTACATATAACCAAATAAGTAATTAAAGTACGATGGAAAACATAAGATCATACATATAATTGATATAAAAATTAATTAATTAATATAAAAATTACTTCATAATTAATATACATAAGATCATAATTTGTATAAAAATACAAGGTCATGCATATAAACATTCCATTTTTAAGATTCCTTCATATGAATTACTTCATAATTAATGTCAAGCGTATTTCAAACACAGAATGCCAACGTGCACTTTACGTGCGAGATTGCATGTATAGTGACGTTCACGGAACTTGCAAGATTTATGCATAGATGTTACGTGAACAATGGTTGTATATATTTTTATCAAATTCTAATAAACTGTGATGAATGAAATATATGTTTTAATCATGCAAAATTCTAAATAACATGAAATTTAGAGTATTTTTAAAAGAAACATTAAAAAAATAGGCGCGTAAAATGCACATCCTACTCAAACATAACTTGTAGCAACCATTGATGGAAGATAACGATAGCTTGCTGATGCAACCTTACTAGGTAAAATATTTGAGGGAAAAGAAGCTTGAGAACGGTTAGAATAAGAAGTGGAGATTCTTGGGGATGGAAATTGATAGTTTTAATATATATATATATATATTTATATATATATTGGTATCATGTGAGAACACCTATTTTAGGTGAGAACACCCACTTATGTGAGAACACATCCTTCACCTTGGTTTAGTTACATCAAGAATTCAGATTTAAGGTGAAAATATAACTTTATATTTAATTAATTACCAAATGTAAGGATCCTCATTCGGGTCAAAAGACTCACTCGGATGATGATTCAGATCAAAATTCATGAGAAAACTCACTTGTATGTTCACCGTTCATCCCCATCTCGATCGGGAACCTAGCCGTCTCATTTAAAATATTTTGCGATGGCGATCCTCATAATGGATTCAAACTAGGTCTCTGATTACTCCAGCCACATGATTTTGTCACGATTTCAATTAGGTTTGTCTCTGACTCTGGTGGATTTTGATGGCCAATGTTTTCATCTTTGGATTTCCAGGTCAATTTCCATTGTGGCAAGTTTTTTAGATTCTTCTTTCTTGTCTTGTTGTAATCATGAAATCCATGATTTCTAGTGTTTTTTCCTAATAATCAATATTAATCGTGTTTTATTTTTATTGCCCATGGTTGGATTTTAGTGTGGAATCCTTGTAGTTTGTGGGTGTACTGGGTTGTGATGTGATTTTCTTCCTTTAATTGCTTTTTCAATGTTCATCATATGATTGGATATGATTCCAACTTAGAGTCATCGTTGGTTTTGTTACCCAAATTGCAGTCCTTGATAAAATGCTAAAAGAGAACAAGGACGTCGGCCTAGAATTTTACCGAGACCAAAGAAGAGAAGCTTATAAAAAAAATGAGATTTTGATGTTGCAGAACAAGTTTGAGCAAGATAAAAAAGTGAATTCAGCTACTGAGGGCATAAAAAATGGATGCACTGATGATGCAGGGACGAACAGATCTCTACTACTGAACCTTTGAAGGGTTCATTTTTTTTGCTTATGGCCTTATTTTGTGTTAAGGTTTTTCTTCTGTCATGGTTTTCTTATGATACCAAGTGGTTGTAACCAGAATTGACTATTGTTCAGCAAAGTTATTCAAAAAAATCCAACTAAGAGAGATTCTTGTGGGAAGTCACTGCTTTGTTATGATCATCTCTCACTTTTCTTTTTGCCACTTTTTGAATTTTATTATCATTTTTCTTTGTTATGAATGGCTCGTATCATATTTCGTGGGTGTCATGACGTAAGTGATAGCTATTTATATACAAATGTTGATGTTTCGTCTCCCTTGAGTGCATATTACAGTCCAAACTGATGGCATTAATGGTAAAAACTTGTGTTCCTTTTTCGTCTATTGATAGTTTTCTACTTTTGTCCCTTTATATCATGTTTATGAGATTTTTTTCCCTTCATGATGAATGTGTATAGATGAGAGGTGATGATGGGATATATGCATGAACTGAGTTTGATCAGCCCAATGACAGGGAACTAATAAATGGTTATTTCTCTGAACCTTAGTTTCATGTTGATAAATTGCACTAGTAGTAAGTAAATGTTGGCTGGAGTGTGTGGAAATTGTTAATTAATTTTGATGCAAATGAATTGGCAATTTAAGGTTCAACAAATGAGTACTTGTCAATCTATTTTGAGTGAAGAGCATGGTTTAAATTTGGTTGAATTAATTATGTGTTGTTTGGTTTACGTTAATAGTTTCACAGGGTTCGCATAAGTAGTGAAAGGTGTGAATGAACTTTCTAATCTTCGGTAAGCGAATAGCTTCAGATGATGGATGAATATCCTGTTTACTTGGGTTCATCGATTTACAATTAACTTAGTTGTTACATATCCTTCACTCATTGATATAGCAGTTCTTGATAATCAGTCTCTACACAACTGTTTATAGAATGATATGGACAAAAGATGAGGCCCAAAGTTTTCAAAACCAGACCATGTGTTCTTGGAATGTTATCATTCAAGGCAGGTTTTGTGCTGCTCAACTCTTGGATTTAATTCAGTCATTCAGTGCTCACGGGTCTCCATTTCAGGCTGAAGGTTTGGCAGTATTGGTTGGATAGGAGGAGAGCGCATACAGAGGTTATCATTCGATAAGGCTCCAGTCGGATTGTTTGGAACTTGTCCTGACTCTCAATTGTGAACGTAAGCCAAGTCTACAGTACCAATGCCTGATAAATCACGTTCAGTTGCAGTTAAGCTCTTTTGTTCATGAAGTAGTATCTAAGGTAGATAGAACTGTGGTATCAGTTGTGCATAACTTAGCTGCTTCTATTTTTTTGGAAATTTGTAATTCGTACTGCCTTGTATAATCAGGTTGAGTAAAAAAAGAAGATAATGCTAGTGCATTGTGTCAAAGACTCATGCTTCATGACTTACCTCAAATGTTCTTAATGATCTCTAAGTTTTAATGTGCTTTAAATATAAGTTAAAGGTGCTTAAAGTATAAATTATAGGTGCTTCAATTATAATATGTAAGTGCTTCAAGTTTGCTTCAATCAATACTTGTAACTGCTTCAAATGTAGGTTGTAGGTGCTTATTTTATAACTTCTGTGCATTATCAAAACAAATTACTGATTAGAGTACAACACGTAGGTGTTTCAATCGCCGCTTGTAAGTGTTTCAAATGTAACTAGTATGTATTTCTTTTATAACTTATGCGTGCTAGGAAAAATAACTTGGTGCTTATAGTATACCACCTAGTTGCTTCAATCGTTGCTTGTAAGTCCTTCATATGTAACTAATATGTGTTTCTTTTATAACTTACATGTGCTACGAAAACAACTTGGTGCTTATAGTATAACTTATAAGTGTTTCAACCATCATTTATGAGTGCTTCAAATGTAATATGTAGGTGATTCCTTTTATAATTTGAATGTGCTAGTTAAACAACTTGGTGCTTAGAGTACAACTCATAAGTGCTTCAACCATCACTTGTAGGTGCTTCAAATGTAACCTGTAGGTTCTTCTTTTATAATTTGAATGTGCTACTTAAACAACTTGGTGCTTAGAGTACAACTCATAGATGTTTCAACCATCACTTGTATGTGCTTCAAATGTAATCTATAGGTACTTTTATAACACGTGCGTGCTATGAAAAAAACTTGGTGCTTAGAGTACAACTCGTAGGTTTGATTATTTTATAACTTTGTGTGTGTTATAAAAATAATTTGGTGCTTAAAATACAACTTGTAGTTTAATTTCAAATAAGGCAAAATATTAGAGAACAAAAATAAAACAAATAATGAAGGAAAAAACTATCAGGAGAAAGATCTATCAGCCAGTTTAATAATAGTATTTGTGAAAGCTAATTCGCCTAGATTAAACTTCTAATAAATCGAAAGAGGCATAACATTTATCGAAGCACCCAAATCAGGCATAGCTCTTTCAATTCTATTATCTCCTACGGTGCAAGGAATAGTAAACATACCTGGATCCTTACATTTTGGTGGAATCTTTTTCTGAATGACTGCAGAAACATTCTCACCCACTGAAAACCACTCATCTACCCCTCTTGCTACTCTTCCTAGATAGGAAGTCTTTCAAGAAATTTGCAAACTTACTCATGTTCTTTATTGCCTCAATAAAGGGGACATTGATGTGCACTTTGCTGAATATGTTGAGGATATCAATTATATCCTCGTCTTTCTTATTTAGTGCTAGCCTGCGAGGGAATAGGGGTATGATAAAATCTTAATTTGAATTTGGTTCAGCATTACTCACCTTATCATTTTTAGGCCTTTTGTATCTAGCACCTCCTCCTTTTAGATTCGTAACTTTTTCAGGGGTCTCCCGTTCTACCGAACAGAGGGTACAGCTTCCCCAATTTGTTGTCCTGGATTTTCAATATGGGTATTTGATTCTAAATCCTCCCTTGTATTACTGTCAATCAGAGTAATCTGGCTCACATTCGCATTTGGATTTAGTTAAACTTGAGATGGCAATGTTCCTTGATTCCCCCCATCAGTTGATTGACAGTGGTTGTAAGCTGAGAAATTTGATGAGTATGTTTATCCAATGTTGTTTGCATGCCCTATTGTGAAGAATGAATATCTTGTTGCATTCCTTGCATGGTACTCATCACTCCTTCTTGCATCTTCTGCATATTACCCATCATTGTTTCTTGCATTTCCTGCATGTTACCCATCATATCACTAAACATATCTTCAAGAGATTTTCTTTGCAAAGGAGGTTGTGCCTGCTATGGAGCCGGTTGTAGTGGTGGTTTAAAAACATTTTGTTGATCCAGGGTTCTCCATCTAAAATTTGGGTGATCCCTCCATCCTGGGGTTATAGGTGTTTGAGTAAGGATCATAACAATGTGATTTCCTGAAGTGTTGTTGACCATACTTGCTTCTGCTATAGCATCTTCGGAAACCATGGTGCAAAGGTCATTGGGGTGCCCCATATTACCACATATGGCACAAGGCTTGTTTGCATCAACTCTTGCAATTGCTTGAGACCGGATCATCTTCTCTATTCGTTCTAATCTTTCCTTGAGTGTATCACCAGGTTCCCCAATGCCTTCTGCAGACACCTTCGTTATACGAGTACCTTGTCCAGAGAAATCTTTGGTGGCTTCCACAAAATCTTCAATCAACCTACGACCCTCCGAATGCGTATTATTCAAAAATGAACCACCACTCGAAAAATTGAGATGCCACCAGTACGCTTCAAGCATGCCTTGAAAAACGCACTCCATAAGTTCTTTCTCTGACAAACCATGATTAGGGAATCCATCCACCAACCTTTTAATCCTGGTCAAATGAGCATTGAGCGACTCGTCAAATTCATGCACAATCCCAGTGATTTGTCTCTTTGCTACAGTCGCCTTAGAGGTAGGAAAAAATTGTTGCGTGAATTCTTTCTTTAAGGTTGCCCACGAATTTATTGAGTTAAGCTCCAAACTATTGAACCATGCAATTGCTTCTGGAGATATGGTGAACGGAAAACCCGCAGGTCTAAAATGTTCGTCAGTGACTCTCGCGGATTTCTTGTTAATCTTGCAAAGCCTAATGAACTCACTAAGAAAATTAAGGGGATCCTCACTCTTCTTCCCAAAGAACTTTGGCAAAACATTCAACAGTGCCAATTTAATCTCAAAGTTTCTATTATCGGTGATCGGGGATCATCAATATCCTAGTTGGACAACTCCCTCATTGTCCTTTCTCGAATCTGAACGGCCTCTGCCATTTCTATAACTTTTATTTCTAAATATTCTCCAAAATTCTAATCACAGAGGTCTCCCGTTCGGCTGAACTGGAGGGTGGCCGAACTAGAAAAATTTCCTAGCACATTTCTTTGACTTGTTTCCGCAGCCTCTATGTTGTCTTCTCGATTTCTGGATCGTACAACAATTCGGATTTGGATAACCTGGACATGCACCAAGAAACAAAAATCAATAGAAATAAGAAAAATAATTAACGACTGTTCCCCGGCAGCGATGCCAATGTGATAGGTCATTTTTCTACCAAATAAATCTGCTAACTTCTCAGATTTGAATTCAAGTATAGGGTAAGCAAGGTCGATCCCACAGAGAACAGTTTAAACAAATTCGTGTTTCTAAAAATTCAATTGTTGGTTTGCTACCACGCATTAACTTGTTGAGAATATAATCTATTAACTAAGAAAATAAAATTGATTAACTAAGAAAATAATTAAACTAAACTAAGAATGCAAATAACACAAATATCAAAATGGGACGACAACATGTAAATCCACATTAACTAATAATTCATATAATCATAGGCGCAATAATAAATCAATTTGCATGAACCAACCGATTATAAGCTGCCGAGAATCAGCTACTATACACCGTCCAATTTCTTCTTACTTTATCAATAGCCAGCAAGAATCAGCTATAAACTGACTACTTCTCTAATTAAGATATAATCTAGCAAGAATCAGCTATAAACTA
>JAUOBV010367147.1:0-10698 GCA_032360425.1 Rubia occidens | reverse complement strand
CCCCCCCCCCCCCCCCCCCCCCAAGACCCTGAGCTCCCAGCAGAACCACAAACTCAAATTCAGCCTTCTATTCTCTCTCAAATCCTCACCGCCAAAATGGATCCAACTAGTTCTGATAAAGGAAACCTTGGAATTCCACAGTTACCGGGTCAAGGGTTTTCGTTTTAGGACTTTCGGACAAATACCTACAAACTTAGTTTTAACGGAGACTCCATCTCCAATAAAGCTCATCCTCGTTACTCATTCGAAGACAAGTGATTAGAAGGAATCCCTGAAGTACATATACAAATTGTATGTGGACTATGTTGTCAAGAATCCTATTTACTCCCCTGGAGCTCCGATTAGATGTGATTTGTTTATTGCAACTCTGGATCAGTATAGGTCTTGGTTAACATCAATTGCGAGCAATGAAGCTTGGGATGCTACTTAGTGGAACTTTCAGCTGTCTTAATTTCTTTCCTTCATCTAGAGTGCCTCCGTGCTTGAAAAGAATGTCCATACTTCATGCTTGACAAGAGCTATGTGATGGGGCTGATAGACAACATTTCTAACATCGGAAAATGTGATTTCTTAGAAATCACTATTGTTAGTTTGGGTTTGTTTTTCTTACAGGAGTTTGATTGAAAAAATAAAAATCGATCAATCCCTTTCGTTCTTGATCCCAAAGCTCAGTCAATGCCTTCCTGGATTTGATAAGAATGTTTGAAACATCTTCCACGGTTTTCGCCCGCTCAAATCCTGGCATCAGGGGCGGAGACAGGGGGGTATGGAGGGGGCTCCAGCCCCCGTTGAGCTAAAATTTACGGGTAATTTTAGAATTTTTTTTCAGCACCTCCAGTATGAAGAAAAATTGGAGATTTTTTTTCCTTTGTATGTCAGCCCCCGCCACTAATTTTTTCTGGCTCCGTCACTGCCTGGCATTCATGTATCTGATAGAATCATTCAGGACTTCCAGCTCGCCCGAAACGGGACTATGATGGCTAGTTCATACGATAGCTACGAGTCCTAAGTCTAAGTAGCCTCCTAGGATTTCCAGCAAACAAAACAATCAACAACGTTATAAGATGGCTTAGAGTACATAAACCAATGCATAATTGACCTAATAGAATACCATCTAAAATCAAGGCAGTAATTATATCATGAGATTTGGGTTATATATACCATTAGGAAAAACCATACATCAAAATGTTTATCTTACGTACAATTATGCAGTAACTTCTAAAACAACGACACAGCTTATTAAATTACCCGAAATTCAACCCTATTCCCACTGTTACTCAAACCCGTGACAAACCAAATTGCAAAGAAAAGCAAAGAAGGCACATTAAATCCATCACAATCATATCCAGAGGCTCAAAAATATCTCATTTTGAATACCACTTAAATTTACACAACATTCTTATTACGCTGGGAAAATGGAAAGTAACACTGGCAGCGACTTGAATTTTTCAATATTTTTCTAAGTCCGAAATGATCACGGTGATTAATTTTCCTATATTTCTACCCCCGTTTTATCATAACAAGAAATCCCTACACTTTTCTCGCAAAATGAAGAACTATACTTCAGAATATTCTAGCTTTATCAATATTTACTTAGCTTCAGACTTTAGTACATTACACTGAAATTAATACCCTGCATTCTTCAAGCACATCTAAATTAGGTTAATTAGAAATATACTAGGGCTAGAATAGAATGAACTAGAAAGTAAAACCTAGATTTACTAAATATACTGAAGCTTCACATTCAACATCATATTTACATTTTGATATTTAGTAAAGCATGCTAAAACAAAAGTAGAAATGATCTCATCTGAGAAAATCTCCGTTCTTTGTTAGAGACTGAAAACCTACCGAAATGGCATACCTCCGTCTGCATTTCTTTGCTACCTGTTAGAGTGTGGAATCAAGCACCCACAAAAACACTTCCACAAGTGTTAGAAGCACCCACAAAAAATAGAAGATGAAAGCAAGCACCCACAGCGAAGCAAGCTAGAACTTCTGCACATTGAGAAAACAAAACAATTAGCACAAAATTCATAAGACTCCATACCTGAAATTTGAAGTTTTCTTACCGTTGGTGGTTTGGAGAAGGGCCATTGAGCCTTAACGAGATTACCGGTGGAGCCTCCACAGCCAACGTACTCCACAGCCAGTGAGTTTTTCTAATTATTGATAAATAAAAAATATAATATATATGTATATATATTTTATTTATCAATAATTAGTAATATATATTTTTATTCTTGTTTGTAATAAATAATACTACCTCCATCCTAGCTCTATTTGCACTACAATCATTATCACAATGTTCAAGAAACATGTTTGACCGTTAATAAGTTTACATACATATAATAACAGCAAATAAACAAAAGATATTTAGTAATTATTTGTTACGGCGAATTGTACAGTATCACCTATGATAATATTATTATTCATATATCTATACAAATATGCGTGCGGTCAAACATTGATAGATAATAGTGTCAAAAAGGTAGAAGTGCAATTAGAGTTGGGAATAAATTAATGTTGGATGTGTTGTACTCTCTCTGTCTCATTTCAACCTGCAATTTAATTATTCGTTTAGTCACAACATCCTAATTTTGATGCTAAAATTGAATTGGTATATAAGCATAAATATTATTATGTGATACATTTTTAGATTCGTTATAGCATGTATTTTCAAAATATTAAATTTTCACGAGTTTTAATTATCATTAATAGAAGATAGTAAGGATCAAATATTTTTTAAGTTAACTGTGAAAAGTCAAAAGTGAAGCTGAAATTGGGACGGAGGGAGTAATATTAATTATATTAGCATGTGATGATTTAGCCAAGACATGTAGGTGCGTGGTTGCAAATTGTAGGCACTACCCTCAGGAGAAGGGTTGAAAACGATACGGACGAAGAAAAAAAGAGAGAGAGAGTACAGGACCAAAATGAATGTATATTGGCTCTGTTTGGTTGACTTTTTAATTTGCTGTGTTTAGAAGCAAAACATTTTTCAGTGCTTGGTAAAGTGCTAAAAAATGCTTATTTTAAAAGCACAAGTTATTTTTAGAGAAAAAACAGAAGTTGATCTCCCTCTACTATCAAAATAAACCATTTTTACGTATAAACACGGGTGTGTCAAACAAAGTCATTACGCCTTGCTTCACCGCCTCACCGGTACGTGATCAATTTGTGCGCACAAAATCCAGAAGCTAGTAACGTTTGGGCGGTTGCAACTTGCAAGTTGGCAATAATTAATAAATATTGCTATTGTGATTTTTTTTTTCCACTGTAGAACTTAAAAAGATACTTAGTTGGAAATTAATGGAAAATATTATGTTCAGATTTTGTTGATTGACCGGCGGTGCGTTGAAACCTCCTTCCAAACTTTTATAGGATTGAAAAATGGGACTAGGCGAGCATAACATATAAGTGAGAATGTCATAATTATTTCAAATTGAAATTTCCTCTAATTATATGACACGTACTATCGATGCGACAAGAGTTTATTAAAGAGGTTTCAGATGATAAATGATGAATTTTTTTATTTTAAATTTAGGCAAAGTGTTGGGAAAGATCGTCTTTCCATAAGATTATTGAAAGAAGGGTTTAATTATAATAATGAAAGGTTAGAGGTCTTAGTTGCAATATTAAAATTTTACTATCTAACATGTAGTAGTTATAAAGTTTATAACTCGATTCATGCAACCCAAAAAAATTTATCTTCATTTCTTCTAATTTATATTTTAAACTTTGGACTTTCTATGATTTATAGAAAGACTGTCTTTCAAGAGACGGACTCAATTTAGATAGAAAATAAATGAAAATGAAAGATTTTGTTGGTGGGTTGGGAAACGCATTGAAACCTCCTTTCATACTCTTGTATAGGGTTATCAGAGTGGGATTAGACAAGCACAACTTGTTATCAAGATCCACTTCCATATTCAAATTAGGTTCATCATTATAATTTTTTACAATCGAATTTTCCTCTTTTATCATATGTGGATACGTGTTAAATATATGACAAGAGTTTACAAAAGTTTGACATAATTAGTGATTGAATTTTATTTTTATTTATTATTTAATAATGATAAAGCGGGGGTTAGAAAATTTATGATGTTGTATCGATGATATGATGGGAGTTTGAGGAATTTCGAATTCGAGATAACTGCTGACGAAACTTACAATTTTACTTACTTTCTGATAACAATAAGGTACGGATCAAATGGTTTATGATGTTGATCAGGATCATTTGATCCATACCTCATAGTGATCGAAAAAATAATCAGTAATCTTTTAATCCACACTCTACTAGAAAATAAATTGGGTCAATTTTTCCACTCGAAGCTTCTTGTTCAAAATTGAAATAACGAGACATTATTGATGTACGGTCTTTTTGTCTTTGAATTAATTTTAGCAAAATACATACGAAATATAGTCTTTTATCTTTACTGTTATTTTGGTTCCCACAGCCACGACAACTTATGTGTATTTCTATTGGATCAAAAAGGCGATAACGCTCGCCCGCAGCGCCCCCACCTGCCCGACACCACAGGTCTTGGTGGAGGAAGTAAATTCACGGTAGTCCAGCGCCAGGACCTGTTGGCGGTCACTACTCGGTGCGCACAAGGGACCCAAGCCACATCCCATAGGCCCGCACATGGGGACTCGGTGCCGGTAACTCTTGGAAAATCCCCACACTGCCGCTGCCGAGTTTCGAATCATTGACCATTAGACCAACATACCAACGTCCCAACCGTTGGGGTACACCCGTGGGTGTAACTTATGTGTATTTCTAAGGTTGCCGATAAATCCCGAACCTAATTAAATTCCACACCCAGAAGATTATTGATAGAATGTAAAACTCAAACATAATTGTGGCTGTGTGTATTCATATATATACTAAGTACAAAGGTTATACATGACCGAATCAGATATGGAAAAGGAAAAGGATATACACAAAACCAATCAGAAAGGGTATTACTTTCTTAACCTGATTCTAATTTATCTAATATTCTATTACATGGATAAAGGTTTAAAGTGTAAATTAGAAAAAATGAAGATAAAATTTCCGGGTTGCATGAACCGGGTTATAAATTTTATAACTACTACATGTTGCCTAATAAAATTTAGCTATTGCAACTAAAATCTTTTACCTTTTATTATCCTAATTAAACCCGTCTTTCCATAAACTTATGGAAAGACGGTCTTTCCCAAGATTTTGCCATAATTTATAGCTTTGACATTCATAACAAATATAGGAATTGATTTGAATTTAGATAAATTTTTATTATTATTTTGGTTGATATAAAATGTCTAGGGAAAACTGTTTTTTCATATAATGAGTTAAATTAGAATTATAGAAATGTAAAATGTTTTAGTTGCAATATTAAAATTTTATTTTGCAACATGTAATAGTTATAAGTTTATGACCCGATTAATGCAAATAAAAAAATATCTTAATTTCTTCTAATTTGTAATTTAAACATTGGCAAACTCTTGGAAAAGACGGTGTTTGAAAAGACATGCTCTAAAATGTATGGTAGATCTATATTAATATCAAAACTTGCCAATCATTCTTCATTTTCTTTAAAATCTATAAAAAAATTATTTTATCTCTGTTTATCCTTATTTATTAATTTTTACTAAATTCACAAAAAAATTATTTAGGTTTCTTTCTCCTGTTAATTAAAATGATTTTTTATTACTAAAATAATTTTTTATTTCAATTATTTTGCAATATAATTAAGTGAGAAAAAGTTAATTTTTCGATCCCTTTCTGTGAAAAACAATTTAACTTCTTATGTGACATCTATTTCTGGTTGTCCACTAACTATTTGTGATATCTTTATTATCATGATATACCATGAAATTACAATATTATCATGATATACCATGAAATTAAAACATTTAAATTTCTTTAGTTTTGCCTTTTTTGTGTCGTATATAACTTGGATTAATTTTAGACTAAACATATTTGAATGTTCAGTGTATGGATGTGTAGTAGATTTTAATTATTAAATTTTATTCAAAGTTTATGTTGATGTGGAAGTATAATTATTATTATTATTTAGAATTAATTGTGTGAGATAGTTATAGATTTAATAATTAATAGATGGAAAAAATTATAATCGACTTGCATCTCACTCGAATTTTTTATACAAATTATTTAAAAAAATATTTCATAGTTTATTCTTCACACTTGCACATTATAACAATCATACTAATAAAAATATATTTTACCAAAACAATTACTGAAATAATCATCTTAATCAATTTCCATGGTATGAATATAATATATATATATATATATATATGATAGAATAATAGGATAAATGATTGAGAAAGTGTTCGGTTAGGCCAGTTAGATCAATTATAAAAAATGTCGATTTAATTATTTTTAGGGTTAAATTATAACTATTTATATATTGCTATGCATAAAGTTTTTTAACTTATAGAAAAGTCATTGCAATAAATGTTGAGTTAGTCTCTTGAAAGACGGTCTTTCCATAAGTCAAAGAAGGTTTAAAGTGTAAATTAGAAGAAATCAAAATAAAATTTTTGGGTTGTATGAATCGAGTTATAAATTTTATAACTATTACATGCACAATAAAATTTTAATATTACAACTAAGATCTTTTACCTTTTATTATTTCAATTAAATTACGTCTTTCCATAAGTCTATGGAAAGATGGTCTTTCCCAAAACTTTGCTTAATATATAAAACATACATTAAATCATTTGATTATTTATATTAATTATTAAAAAAAACCCATCCAACGAAGAGTCGATATGAAACTAGACTTTCTGTAAATAGTTATGTATATGTATTGATTTTTGTATTGAATCTCTTAAATCCTATTAAAGAAAATATTAGTATTTAACTTTTGAAATGTCCAACACAATCCGGATTTTGTTGATTTTGGTTGGTTGATTTTCGTTGGCTGATAGAATGGATATGCATTACCTTGATTATCTATTTATTTTTTATATCAAGGTGACGGTTTGTTTGACAGAAATAATGTACCCCGCTGATGAAAATCACGTTACTCGGTCCAACATTCTACATGTCACAATAACCATACAAACGTTCTACGCGTCAGTGTATAACCGCACCACGTGTTCTTCTAATCAACTACGTGTCCTTATTAAGATGTTTTTTTAGCAAACACCGACTTCTGCCTTGTTCTTTTTTTTATTTTTTAAAGATGCTTTCTAGCAAACACCGACTTCTGCCTTGTTCTTTTTTTTATTTTTTAAAGATGCTTTCTAGCAAACACCGACTTCTGTCTTGTTCTTTTTTTCTATTTTTTGAGAAGGGTCATTTCACCTAATTTAAATTGGATGTAATTATAAAATTCAAAATATACTGGAATGAGCTAAATTAAATATATTTCATTTAATCTAAATAAATTTATAAAAACTAAATTGAAAAAAGGAAAAAATATAAATTGAATTGAATTGAACTAAATATATATATATATATATATTGAAATGAACAGATTATAATAAAATTAAATTTAAATATTTTTAAAAAATAAACTAATTTTAATAAATAATATAAAAATAATTTATTGTATTGATAAAATAGTTCACGGTAAGGATGAAATAATTCATATCATAATAATTAACAGAACTAAATTTATAAAAGCTAAATACAAAATAATCTGAGATCAACCCCATTTTAAACTGAAAAGAACATGACTTGAATTTTATTGAAAACTTTTTTCTGCCTAAAAAAAGAACAACCGTACTTTAGGCTTTAATTTTTAACCCTAATTTTATTTTAATTTTAATGCATTTCAATTTCCTTCACTTCATCAAAATTAATTTAACTATTGTCACGCCGCAAATTTTGGGAAAAAATTAAAACAAAATCTTGTTTTAGACACGTTAATCTTTAGGCCAAGGTTTATTGTGCAATGATAAGAAATTTCATTTGGGATATTTTTTTAAAAAATAAGCTAATAAATCTAGGGACCTATCGTGCAATTATGAAATATTTTATATATATTACAAAATATTCAGAATTTCGTTTTCATTTTTTCCTGTAATTGATCTGAAACCGGCTCTGCCAATCAGAAACCACCACCTGACGCCAACAACCACAATCAGACGTCGAAATCTTGCAGGTTTTTTGCCAGATTTCACCGATCTGCTCTGTCCACTAGTTTCTACTCGGTTTACCCTCGGTTTTTGCCGATTCTTCGTCGCAAAATCACCGAATTGAACGGCATTTTCCGACAAGCTTGTCGATTGCTTCGCCTCTACAATACAGCGACGTTAAAATAACCTCTGAGGCGGCGGTGATTTCAACGATTTCAGACGTCGAGCGGCAGCAACGTCGAGTGAATGCAACACGACAGCGAGTTTCAATTGAGGCTACAATTTCAATTCAAGCTCTAATTTCAGAAGGCGAGCGAAGACCAGGCGGCGGCGAATGAAGGCGAGAAGACGACGAAGAAGTTGCAGGTGTTGTGATGAAGAATAAAAAAGGTTTGGCGTGAGGTGCACGCGCCTAGCGACAGTGAGGGCAGAAGTTGACGGCGAAGGTGGATGGCAGACGGCTAAGCTTCGGCTCATGAGAGGTGAGATTTAATGTTGTGTTTTACTTTTTTCAAAAATTGCTGAGGTTTACAAAATAAAATTACTGAGCTTATACCATGAATGATAGTTTGGTATGGTGGTTAGTACTCTTGTTGTTGAGATTGAGGTGTGGGGTTCGAATCTCTCCTTGGCCTTTATTTTGAAGAATTTATGTTCTTGATGTATATGCTGAGATTTAATGTTATTCTACTGAGTATAGGTTCAATAAGAGTCTTTGGTGTAGTGCTTATTGCTCTAGGCTTTGAGGTTAGTGACCCAGGTTCAAATCTTGCCATATCCTTTTTTAAAGAATTTTTATTTTTGAGGTATTGTACTTTTTTGTTGTTGTAGGTAGCTTTTTCCCTCTTATGTTGATGTTTTTCATTATTTGGGTGAGGTTTAATTGATATGAGTTGAGGTTTTGCAGATTTTTGGGTGATGTGGATTGATATTTGTAGTTTTTTTAAAATTCTCTCATGTTGATGTTTTTCATTTTCTGAATGAGGTTCAGGCGTCAGGAGTTGATGTTTGTAGCTTTAAGGTGATATAGGTTGATATTTGTAGTTTTGTTGATGTTTTATGATTTTTGAGTGAATAATTTATACTCTTGAGGTACCGTAATTTTTTTGTAGATGTTTTTTTCTCATGTTGATATTTTTCATTTTCCGGGTGAATTTAGTTGATATGAGTCGATGTTTTGTAATTTTTTTGGGTTATATGGTTTGATATTTTTCTCTCTCTCTCATATTGATGTTTTCATTTTCTCGGTGAGTTTTAGGTGATACGAGTTGATATTTGTAGTTTTGGGTGACATAGATTGATTTTTTGTAGTGTTCTTTTTCTTATGTTGACGTTTTTCATTTTCTGGGTGAATTTTAGGTGATAGGAATTGATGTTATTAGTTTTTTATTGATATTAGTTGATTTTGTAGATCCTATCAAAAAATAGATAATTAAAGATTTTTTGATATTTTAATGATTTTTAGTTGATGTTTTGTTAGTTGTAGTCGACTTTTTTTCAATTTTTATTATATTTTAAATATATTTATGCTGTTTTATTTTTTTATTTATATATTTTTGCTCAAATTTTTTAGTTATTTTTTAAATTTTTCGTTGATGTTCTTCTATTTTTGCTGATGCTTATAGTTTTCAGTTCGATGAATATATGGATTTTTTTTTCATTTTTTTCATTTTTAAAATATTTATTTCGATTTTTTTTTGCAAATTGCAGATGGCGGGAAAATATTGGGAAAAAATTAGATAAAAATCCCCTAGAAAATTTTTAGTGATAGGCCCCTGTAAAGTTATTAGAAATAGGTCCCTGTAAAATTATTAAAGATAAGCCCCTGGAGCTAAAATATAGCTAGAATTGTATAAAAACCCTTGCCTAAAGTTTAGTTTGCCTCACAGGAGACCATCTCCAAGAATATATTTTCTTCAAAAAAAAAGAGCCTACCGGATTTCGAACCCAGGTCTACAACCTCATATCTTACAGTCATAACCACTACACCGAAGAATCTATACTGATCATAGACTCAATCAAATAAACTTAAATCTTAGCAATTCTATGAAAAAAAATAAAATACAAAATTAAACCTCACCTCTCATGAGCACAATTCAGTCTGTCGCCATCCTCACTCACCATCGTTCGCCATCGCCATCGCCACCGCCTCAGGTTCCGCGCGAAGCCATGCGCATCGCCTTCTTCCTCGGGCTTCATCACTGCAGGCTGCATCTCACACGCCCCTCTTCTTCATCAGTTGCTCTTCTTCCGTCGGTGCGGCATTTCTCCGTTGCGAGCTCGTCGATTGCAGCGCTTTTCCACCGCGAGCTCGTCGATTGCAGCGCTCTTCCATCGCGAGCTCGTCGTGGTCGTTACGAGCTCGTCACTGTGCAGAGGATCGAGAACAGAGCATCGTCGTCAGTTCAAACAATAGAGCGTCATCGTCGGCGTCACGGGGAAATCAGCAGCAGTGGTGCCTGGTTCCTCGATCGGCGCCTCTGCACAGCAAGCCACAGAGGTGAAGAGGTGAAACCCTAGAACATCGCCGCTGGAAGATCGCCACCGATGTGGAATCACGAGCTCGAATCCGGTAATATTCCAGCGATCGAAATCCGGACGTAA
>JAUOBV010366932.1:0-10699 GCA_032360425.1 Rubia occidens | reverse complement strand
CACAATGAGCACATCATAAAGAGAAATGGATTTAGAAATCCGAAAATTACCAACATGAGTGATAGAGAGTTGAGAACCATTACCAACAGATACTCTGGAAGAACCATGATAAGGTGCGACATAATCAACAGCAGCAGGGGACAATGCCATATATTTTGTGGCGCCAGAATCTACAATCCACTTGGAGCTATCTTGACATCGTGATGAGAAAGGCCAGTAAATCCTGAAATTTGACTTCTTCGAGAATTAAAATGAGCCATAACCATAGGATAAAAAATGAATGCAACAACACACAAAATCTGCTAAAAAAAAGCCATGCGTGTATATGTATGCGGTGGAGAAGCTGGCGCACGTGATGTCATGCTCGGTAGAGTAGATGCGCGCGTGGATGCCATACCCAAGTGGACGGGACATGCGGATCTGATTGGGTGCACGTGGAGTGCACGCGCCAAACGGATGCTGCTGCTGGGCCGCCGGGCTGAGACAATCGAAGAACGCCGGAGTAAGATGGGAAGAACAACTCCAATCGGGAGAGCCGCTCGGAGATTGAGAATTTGACAGGGAGAAGAATGCCTCGGAGAAGGAAATCGCCGAGAAAGGACACCGGGGTTGCTGGAGAACAATCTGCCGAGAAAAGACTGAAGATCTGCCCCTGTGGAATCCGCCGGAGAACAATGAATGTTGCCGGAAGTTCACCCAAGATGATGGTGGTTGCCGGAATTTCGCCGGAATTTTCCCGGGAAGATAGACAGAAATAAGAATAAAGAGGGGGAGAAAAAAATTTAGGACCAAGATCAGACTTGCTTTGATACCATGAAAGAGTGATTTACCGTAATCATTATTATTGATGATCATGAGAATAAAGAGAGTACAAGGCATAAAAGTAGAAGAGTTCAAGTATAACTCTAAACAAAATCAAATATAATCTTCTAATTGATTTAGTCTAACACCCTTCATGTTTTGATTATTTATCCTGATTTCTTCTAACAATAAAATCAGTTTTTACACATATCCCTAATGTTTAAACCATGTGATTAAATTGCACTTTTACCACACAACGTATAAATCTATACAATATTCATGTCAATTTGAAGAAAATATTATCGCACAATACTTTCCCTGATCTTGTACAGACAGGCCACCTTAAATTAAGTAAATATTAAACTCTATGAGAAAAATTGATGAAGTACCCTCATTAAAGAACTTTTACTATAGATAATAATAATTTTAAACCACACATATTAACGGATCATGGTTAAATATTTTCGTTCATAAAGATGAAAGCTACAACATATGGTCAGATAAAGATTCTTTCTTACTATTACATCAATTTAATGGATAGTGGAAGAAAAATGTTGAATGAGGTATTTTGATAGAGGAAGTAAGGTTTCTCTGCTCATTTTTCTAATCGACTATGTTCTGCAAAGTTAATAGGAATACTGTGCAGCATGCCCATAACTTGGCCCAATTTATAATTAATAAGATTTCTAGTTTTACGATTAAAAAATACTCACAAAAAACTATTCCAAAAAAACTTCAAGTAAATTATTTAAATGAAATATTAAATAAAAATATTGTCAAAACACAAAAAAAAAAATCAAACATTTAGTTCTCATAATCCCTCATTAAATAAAAAACCCACTACAATAATAGGATTCCAATGAGATTTTCTTAACATATAATTTATGTTATATTTATGATTTTTCTTCGAAGAGAAAATATACCATTTGATTTAAAAACATAAAAAGTATAAACAAAATTACAACATACAAGCGAAAAGGAGATATTGTGTGTTTTTGTCCAGTGCAACATTGGCAAATTGGTTGCGACGTGCGGAATTAGTACTTTTTCTACACCAAGTATGGTAATTTACTTTTAATTATTCAAATTATTAAAAATAGAAAAAATATATATGAGTTCGGGTTAGAATGATTTTATAATTGTAAAAACTCAATTTAACATTTCTGTTAAAACGAAAATTAGGGTTTTCAAATGGCTATGCGTTGTTATCACAATGATGGAATTCAAAAGGCAATGGTATAGCATGTCTTTTATGTATTATTCTTTAAATCAATGGTCGTGATATTTTGCACGTCAATATCTAATTGAGAGAACGATGATATTCTCTTTTTAACTGAAAATATCACGTGTTTAGGTAAATCTAGACACATGTATTTCAAATCAAAACTCGATAAGTGTTATGACACACACATATATACATTAAAAGGGAGAATCAGGGATGGACTCAATTAAGTTGGCGTTTTTGAGATTATTGCATAATATGACAAAAACCCCGCATGTGAATAGAATAAAGACATGAATAGATTTACAAATGACATTGAATTTTCATAAAATGAAATGTTGTTTTTGGGACACATTCAATTCTTATAAATACTTATTTGCGTATAATGTTTTTAATTAAAACCACCATAGCGGGGGTATGTATTGGCCACCCAAGCCTCAATTGATCAGTTAATGTTACAAAAGATAATTTACAAAAGTTCAAGAAGTTCTCGTATGATAATTTTTGCGTATTTGCATATAATAATTTTTACTTATTTGCGTATAATAATTTTTTTGAAAGGAAAATCACTAATTAGATTTATTTCATATTTCAATATAACATATAGTATGCACTTCACCTATGATCAATTGTAAAAAACTTTTGTTTTTATTAACTCAAATATTTCAGAGAATATTATCAAAAATACAAAGCAATTGATTTTTCAAAAATCATAAATACAGGTTTTGAAGATCAAATGAGGATTTCAATAGCTCAAAAATCCGCAAAGGGTGCGATTAATCTTTTTATATCTCTTTTACATATAAAGTTGAAATTCCTGAATCAAATGATCTTCCACAACTTCATCAGATTACATTCCATGCCATTTTTTTGTCCTAAAACTTTAAATAGTTTTTCTTTAAAAATATTTCAATGTTCTATTTTGTTATCCGCCAGTGGAATGCATGGGTGTTCTGTGGCGATGTGTTTTATATTTTCAGAGGGAGGAGGGATAGTGGTCGTGGCATGTAATATCTGTGGTGGAGCCTTGCATTGATGGATAGAACATTAAAGAAGAAGGTACATGTTTAGTTTCAGAGAACTTAATATGGTATGAAGATCTTTTTGAAAAATATAAATAGTGAAATTGTTAAGTGAAATATTTGTTAATAAAGTTACATTTAGAAGTATTTCGCAACCCATGAACATAGGGTTTTAGCAGAATACCAAATTGTGCAAGATTCGTGTAAATTTATAGAAACATTTGTCACAATACTTTCCCGGATCTTGCACGCACATGCCCCTTAAGAATAATAAACAATTTTCATTATGGATCATAACAATTTTAAAGAATGTATAGTAACTTATTTTGGAAGCATATCAAATAAGGAAATTTATCATTGGATATGTTTATCAAGAGTTGGAACCAAACTAATTATTATGATATGTGCATCTAGCAAAATCCTCACAAAATGGACTTCACAATCTAATGTGCTCTAGACATCGAAATTCCACGCCGTCATACACAAGGGACCTTTCTCACCATTTATATACCCAAATATTGTTCTTACGTTATCTGGATTTTTTGCATTTTAACTACTTTTCAAATGCATTCAGAGTCGTAAAATCATAATTGCAGGTATGGATGACAAATTGTGAGCAAACCTTTTGTATAACATTAGTATACCCTTCATATCACATGTTTTTCTTATTTATCCTGAATTCTTCTAACAATAAAAACATTCTTTACACATATCCCCAACCTTTAAACCATGTGATTAAATTGCACTTTCACCACACAACAAATAAATCTACGCAAGATTCATGTCAATTTAAAGAAAATATTATGGCATAATATTTTCCCTGATTTTTCATAGACATGCCACCTTAAATTAAGTAAATATTAAAATCTATGAGAAAAATAGATGAAGTACCCTTATTAAAGAACTTTCACTATAGATAATAATAATTTCAAACCACACATATTTATGGATCATGGTTAAATATTTCCGTTTATAAAGATGAAAGCTACTCTCATATATGCATATGGCTAGATAAAGATTCTTTCTTGGTATTATAACAATAAAATGGAAAGTGGAAGAAAAATGTTGAATGAGGTAATCTAATAGAGGAAGTAAAGTTTCTCTGCACATTTTTCGAATCGACTATGTTCTGCAAAGTTAATAGGAATACTAAGCAACATACCCATAACTTGGCCTAGTTTATAATTAATAAAATTCTATTTTATGAAAAAAATATACTCACAAAAAATATTCCAAAAGAACATAAAGGAAATTAATTAACAAAAATATTAAATAAAAACATTGTCAAAACACAAACAAAAAAAATTCAAACATTTAGTCTCATATTCCATCGTTAAATAAGAAACCCACTATAATAATAGGACTCCAATGAGATTTTCTGAACATATAATTTATGTTATATTTATGATTTTTCTTCGAACGGAAAATATACCATTTGATTAAAATAATAAAAAGTGAAAACAAAATTACAACATACAAGCGAAAAGATGATATTGCGTGTTTTTATCTTGTGCAACATTGCCAATTGGTTGCGGCGTGCGAAATTTGTACTTTTTTCTAAACCAAGTAGAGTAATATACTTTTAATTTTTCAAATTAGAAAAATATAACAATATATATGAGTTCGTGTTAGAGTGATTTTTTAATTGTAAAAACTAAATTTTACATTTTCTAATAAAACAAAAAATAGGGATGGGCTTATGGTTATTCGTTGTTATCACAGTGATGGAATTCAAAAGGTGATGGTCTAGCATATCTTTTATATCTTATTCTTTAAATCAATTATTTTGATATTCTGCACGTAAATGTCTTTTTTAGAGAACGACGATCTTCTCTTTTTAACTGAATCTTCCACTTGTTTTGGTAAATCTAGACATATGAATTCCAAATCAAAACTCGATAAGTGTTATGAGTCACCAATTAGAATCCATATACAAATATATATTGACATTAAAAGGGAGAACCAGGGATAGACTCAATTAAGTTGGTATTTTTGAGGTTATTGCATATTATGACCAAAATACCGCTCACGTGAATAGAATAAAGATATGGCTAGATTTACAAATGTCATTGAATTTTCATTAAATGAAATGTTGTTCTTGGGACAAATTCAATTCTTGTAAATACTTATTTGCGTAAAATAATGTTTTTATAAGGAAAATCACTAATTAGATTTATTTCATATGTCAATATAACATATAGTATACACTTCGCCTATGATAAATAATTTTTTTTTTTGTTGTTATCAGCTCAAATGTTTCAGAGAATACTATCAAAAATACAAAGCAATTGATTTTCCAAAAATCATAATTACAAGTTTTGAAGATCAAATAAGGATTTCAATTGCACAAAAATCCGCAAAGGGTGAGATTAATCTTTTTTTTTAATCTCTTTTACATATAAAGTTGAAATTCCTGAATCAACTGATCTTCCAAGACTTCATCAGATTACATTCCATGTGGTAGCCTATTCACTGTGTTGGATTTCAAAATAGGGGTTGGTTGTGCCAGATATATAAAGATGTTCATTTGGAAATTGAAAATTGTTCTAAAATTAAATTGTGTCTTGTATTTATAACATCAAGAGCCTTGTGTTCATCAATTCATGGTTCTGAAGTTTAATGTTTGATGATAATCAATTTTTGATTTTAAATTTTTTTCCCTAAAACTTTAAATTGTGGAGCTCTCCATTGATGACTAGAACATTGAAGAAGAAGGTACATGTTCAGTTTCATAGAACTTAATATGGTATGAAAATAATTTTGAAAAATATAAATAGTCAAATGGTAAAGTGAAATATTTGTTATTAAAGTGAAATTTCGAAGTATTTCGCAACCCATGAACATAAAGTTTTAGCAGAATACCAAATTGTGCAAGATTCGTGTAAATTTATAGAAACATTTGGCAAAATACTTTCCCGGATCTTGCATACACATACCCCTTATAAAAAAAACAATTAAATAAAAAATAATGAACCTACGCTCATTAAAGAATTTTTATATGGATCATAACAATTAAAAGAATGTATAGTAACTTACTTGGATGGAAATTGTTTTCCATAACATTATTTTTTTCGTTCACGGCATGCATTTCAAATAAGAATGTTTATCATCGGATATTTTTCTTGGGAGTTGAAACAAAACTATTGTTATGATATGTGCGTGCATCTAGAAAAATTCTCACCAAATGGACTTCACAATCTGATGTGGTCTAGACATCGAAATTCTGCATCGTCATGCACAAAGGAATTTCTCCCCTTTTATATACCCAAATATTGTTCTTCCATTATCTGGAGTTTGTGCATTTTTTACTATTTTCAAATGCAGGCAGACTCGTAAAATCATAATTGCAGGTATGGATGACAAAATTTGAGTAAACCTTTTGTATAACATAAGTATACCCCTTCCTACCTCTTGTTTTGCTTATTTATCCTGAATTCTTCTAAAAATAAAAATATTTTTTACACATTGCATTTTTACCACACAACGCATATATCGATTCAAGATTCATGTCAATTTGAAGAAAATATTATCTCACAATAATTTCACTGATCTTGCACAGACATGCCACCTTAAATTAAGTAAATATTAAACTCTATGAGAAAATTGATGAAGTACCCTCATTAAAAAACTTTTTCTATAGTTAATAATAATTTTAAATCACACATGTTAACGGGTCATGGTTAAATATTTTCGTTCATAAAGATGAAAGCAACACTCATATTTGCTTATGGTCAAATAAAGATTCTTTCTTGATATTATATCAATTAAATGGATAGTGGAAGAAAAATGTTGAATGAGGTAGTCTGATAGGGGAAGTAAGGTTACTCTGCTCATTTTTCTAATCGACTATCTTCTGCATAGTCAATAGGAATACTGTGCAACATGCCCATAACTTGGCCCGATTTATAATTAATAAGATTTCTAGTTTTATGATAAACAATACTCACAAAAAAATATTCCAAAATAACTTCAAGGAAATTGATTAACAAAAATGTTAAATAAAAAATTTGTCAAAACACAAACAAAAAAATTCAAACATTTAGTGCTCATAATCCCTCATTAAATCAAAAACCCCCTATATTCCAATGAGATTTTCTGAACAAATAATTTATGTTATATTTATGATTTTTCTTCAAAGTCAAAATATACCATTTGATTAAAATACAAAAAATTTAAAAAAAATTACAACATACAGGCGAAAAAGATATATTGCATGTTTTTTGTCTTGTCCAACACTGGCCAATTTTTTGCGGCATACGGAATTAGAATTTTTTCTACACCAAGTAGGGTAATAAACTTTTAAATTTTCAAGTTAGAAAAATAGAACCATATATATAAGTTCTTGTTAGAATGATTTTATAATTGTAAAAACTAAATTTAACATTTTCTGATAAAACGGAAATTAGGGCCTTCAAACGGTTATACGTTGTTATCACAATGCTGGAATTGAAAAGGCGGCGGTCTAGCGTGCCTTTTATGTCTTATTCTTTAAATCAGTGGTAGTGATATTCTGCACGTAAATGTCTTATTGAGAGAACGCGGATCTTCTCTTTTTAACTGAAAATTCCACTAGTTTAGGTAAATCTAGACATATGAATTCCAAATAAAAACACAATAAGTGTTATGAGTCACCAATCCATATACAAATATATATATATATATATATATATGGAAATTAAAAGGGAGATCCAGGGATGGACTCAATCAAGTTGGTGTGTTTGAGATTATTGCATATTATGACCAAATTACCCTCACGTGAATAGAATAAAGACATGGCTAGATTTACAAATGTCATTGAATTTTCATTACCTGAAATGGAGTTCTTGGGACAAATTCAATTCTTGTAAATACTTTTTTGCGTAAAATAATTTTTTATAAGGAAAACCACTAATTAGATTTATTTCATATGTCAATATAACATATAGTATACACTTTGCCTATGATCAATTGTAAAAAAAACTTTTGTTGTTATAAACTCAATTGTTTCGGAGAATATTATCAAAATTACAAAGCAATTGATTTTCCAAATATCATAATTAAAAGTTTTGAAGATCAAATGAGGATTTCAATAGCACAAAAATCCACAAAGGGTGGGATTAATTTTTTTATATCTCTTTTACATATAAAGTTGAAATTCCTGAATCAACTTATCTTCCACGACTTTATCAGATTATATTCCATGTGGTAGCCTATTCACTGTGTTGGATTTCAAAATAGGGGTGGTTGTGCCAGATAGATAAAGATGTTCATTTGGAAATTGAAAATTGTTCTAAAATTAATTTGTGCCTTGTATTTATAACATTAAGAGCCTTGTGTTCATCAATTCATGGTTCTGAATTTTAGTGTTCGATGATAATCAATTTTTGATTGTAAATTTTTTTCCCTAAAACTTTAAATAGTAGAGCCCTGCATTGATGGCTAGAACATTGAAGAAGAAGGTGCATGTTTAGCTTTATAGAACTTAATATGGTATGAAAATCATTTTGAAAAATATAAATAGTCAAATGGTAAAGTGAAATATTTATTATTAAAGTGAAATTTTGAAGTATTTCGTAACCCATGAACATAAAGTTTTAGCAGAATACCAAATTCCGCAAGATTCGTGTAAATTTACAGAAACATTTGGAAAAATACTTTCCCGGATCTTGCACACACATACCCCTTAAGTAAAATAAACAATTCAATAAAAAATAATGAACCTACCCTCATTAAAGAATTTTTAATATGGATCATAACAATTTAAAGAATCTATAGTAACTTACTTGGATGGAAATTGTTTTTCATAACATTTTTTTTCGTGCACGGCATGCATTTCAAATAAGGATGTTTATCATCTGATATTTTTCTTGGGAGTTGAAACAAAACTATTGTTATGATATGTGCGTGCATCTAGAAAAATCCTCACCAAATGGACTTCACAATCTGATGTGCTCTAGACATCTAAATTCTCCATCGTCATGCACAAAGGAATTTCTCCCCTTTTATATACCCAAATATTGTTCTTCCATTATCTGGAGTTTGTGTATTTTGACTATTTTTCAAATGCAGCCAAACTCGTAAAATCATAATTGCAGGCATGGATGACAAAATGTGAGTAAACCTTTTGTATAACATAAGTATACCCTTCCTATCACATGTTTTGCTTATTTATCATGAATTCTTCTAACAATAAAAAACTATTTTTTACACATTGCACTTTTACCACACAACGTATAAATCTATACAAGATTCATATCAATTTGAAGAAAATATTATCGCACAATAATTTCACTGATCTTGCACAGACATGCCACCTTAAATTAAGAGAACATTAAACTCTATGAGAAAAATTGATGAAGTACCCTCATTAAAGAACTTTTACTATAGTTAATAATAATTTTAAATCATAAATGTTAACGGGTCATGGTTAAATATTTTCATTCATAAAGATGAAAGCTACACTCATATTTGCTTATGGTCAAATAAAGATTCTTTCTTGAGATTATATCAATTAAATGGATAGTGGAAGAAAAATGTTGAATGAGGTAGTCTGATAGGGGAAGTAAGGTTACTCTGCTCATTTTTCTAATCGACTATCTTCTGCATAGTCAATAGGAATACTGTGCAACATGCCCATAACTTGGCCCGATTTATAATTAATAAGATTTCTAGTTTTATGATAAACAATACTCACAAAAAAATATTCCAAAATAACTTCAAGGAAATTGATTAACAAAAATGTTAAATAAAAAATTTGTCAAAACACAAACAAAAAAATTCAAACATTTAGTGCTCATAATCCCTCATTAAATCAAAAACCCCCTATATTCCAATGAGATTTTCTGAACAAATAATTTATGTTATATTTATGATTTTTCTTCAAAGTCAAAATATACCATTCGATTAAAATACAAAAAATTTAAACAAAATTACAACATACAGGCGAAAAAGAGATATTGCATGTTTTTTGTCTTGTCCAACACTGGCAAATTTTTGCGACGTACGGAATTAGTACTTTTTTCTACACCAAGTAGGGTAATATACTTTTAAATTATAAAAATAGAACCATATATATAAGTTCTTGTTAGAATGATAGTATCATTGTAAAAACTAAATTTAACATTTTCTGAAAAAATGGAAATTACGATCTTCAAATGGTTATACGTTCTTATCACACTGATGGAATTGAAAAGCCGGCGGTCTAGCGTGTTTTTTATGTCTTATTCTTTAAATTAATGGTTGTGATATTCTTCACGTAAATGTCTTATTGAGAGAACGTGGATCTTCTCTTTTTAACTGAAAATTCCACTTGTTTAGGTAAATCTAGACATATGAATTCAAAATCAAAACTCGATAAGTGTTATGAGTCACCGGTTAGAATCCATATGCAAATATATACTGACATTAAAAGGGAAAATCAGGGATGGACTCAATCAAGTTGGTGTGTTTGAGATTATTGCATATTATGACAAAATTACCCATCACGTGAATAGAATAAAGCCATGGCTAGATTTACAAATGTCATTGAATTTTCATTACCTGAAATGGAGTTCTTGGGACAAATATAATTCTTGTAAATACTTATTTGCATAAAATAACTTTTTTTATAAGGAAACCCACTAATTAGATTTATTTCATATGTCAATATAACATATAGTATGCACTTCGCCTATGA
>JAUOBV010366826.1:0-10700 GCA_032360425.1 Rubia occidens | reverse complement strand
TTTCTCATATCCTGAAAGATGTTTTTTAGGATTCTTAGACGACATGTTAACACTCAAAATCACAAATATGAAAAAAAAAGTATAAATCATAATTCAAGAATGTGAATCAACAAAGGAACAAAAGCACCTGGAAAAAACGATAAATTGGATGTAGTAAACCATTTAAACTACTTTAAATCTGCAAAAAAAAAACCCAGAGAACAATGAGTACCACTCTAAAATAGTTCATCAACCAAAAATCATCATCAAACATCATCAAATCTTCAATCTTATTCATAAAAATCCTAGTTTCGAATATTAATCTTACCAAGAGGTCCAAGAAAATCTGCAAACGGACTTGGATTCTTGAAAATTGGAATTGTTCCGCAGTTCACTTCTTGAGATTACTTGAATGTGAAAATTGATGAGAAAACAAGAATAAATCGCTTGAGAATCTTAGAGAAGTTCAGAATTTGTGGTTCAGAAAGGAAAAAACCCACATATTTATGCCAATAATCTCCAACGGTAAAGAGCCAATTCACTGGCGATTGAACGGTCTTAAAATTAACGTTGAATGCTGATTGAAATCTTCAAAGAGGTTTGATGATTTTGGAATCAGAAAAGTACTCCCTTCTGGCCACGGCTCTTCCGTTTTCCAAGCAATTGGAATTAAAATCATTTTTAATTTTTTACAACCTGTAAAGCTAAACTCTACAACTTTCCAATTTTACATTAACTACCTTAAATCATGTAAGGATTTATTTTTGGTTTATTTTTAATTTTATAATTAAGTATTGGGCTGAATTCTAAATTTTTGGGCCCTTACAATAAAGAAAGTAAGATCTGAAAATTAATTTATTATTATATATAATACATATAATTTTGGGGCCCCTCAAAATATTGGGCCCTGGTCGGTTGCCCAGCCTGGCCCCCTTGCAGAACCGGCCCTGCAAACACACCAAACTTCGATAAGATAAACTTATCAAATTCATACACTTGCTTATAGCCACACTTTGATAAAATACTACCAGAAACTAAATTCTTTCTAATTTCACGTACATGTAGAACATCTTTTAGATGAAGATTTTTCCTAAAACTAAATTCTAACACAACATCTCCTCGACCAAGAATAGTGGCGGTAGATTCATTTCCCATATGAAGAATGGAATCATCGTTAGCCGGATCATATGAATTTAACCACCTACGGTTCTTGCAAACATGTTTGATTGCACCAGAATCCACCCACCAATTAATTTCTTCATCATGTACATAAAATGCTTTAGAAATTAATGGTACATGGTTTTCAACCAAATTTAAACCATAATCAATTAACATTCTGACCTTGATGAGGAGTTTGGCCTTGATTCTTAGACCCTTTCCCATAATTTTTTGATGTCACTCCTTTCTCTCTCTTTTTGTCACGACAATCACGTTTGAAGTGTCCTGTCTTGCCACAAATCCAACATGCACCCTTTACTTTCTTGTTGGACTCTTTGCTAGTGTTGTTAAATGGGCGTTTATTCCCATTTTTATTCTTAGAACTATCGCCCTTTTCCATCATATTAATTGAACAGAGTCTCACAGTTTCTTTATCTTTGAACTTTCTATTTTCCTGAGTCCTTAGAGTTTCCTCTATACACAAATGGCTTCCGAGTTGTACAAGAGACAATTCTTCCTATTTGTGCTTTAACATGTACTTGAAATCCTTCCATGAAGGTGGAAACTTGTCGATTATACTTGACATAGAAATAGATTCATCCATTTCTAGTTTGTGTTGTGCAAATTGTCCTAAAGTCCAAAGCAATTGATTGTACTGCTCCATAACGGGCCTAAAGCTTGACATCTTCTAATTCATAAAATTATTAACGAGGAACTTCTTCTAGAAGCATCCTCATCCATGTATTTTAACTCTAAGGAATTCCACAACTATTTTGCATATTCAACATTTTGATAAACATCAAAAAGTGTGTTAGACATACCATTCAAGATGTGACCACGACAAATGTAGTCATCATTTTTCCATTTTCTCCCGCGACGAGTGTCTTCCAATGGTTCATCATTAGCTGATTCTGTCATTGGAGTAGACAAAAGTTTGGTGCAAAAGTAGAAACTGGTCTCTCCATCTTTAAAAATAAGACAACTTCACTTCGAGCATCTTCAGTGCAAACATCAAAATGATAAAGTCACTAACCACGTCATCATAATAGAGACTCAAGGTAAAAAAAAATCATCTCCAATGCAAGTGTCTCTTGCAAGCTTAAATATGATGTGGCAAAAATTTGAAGTGAACCCTTCAAATAGACATTATGATATTAGAGGCTCATATTGACACCCGTCAGTAAGCTTATCCAGCATATTTTTCTAAAAATAGATCAATTTTAATGTATTTTTTAAAATTTTAATTGCACAAGTTATACATGGTTTTAATTTTGTTAGATAAATACTCAAATTGTAAAAAAAAATTTACATTTAATTATTTTAGATATTAATTCAGTTATATTATAGTTTACATTATACTAATTAAAGATAAAAAAAGTATTTTAAATTTTAAATGATCCTACAATTCTGAAAATAAATAATTAGTGATGATTTTTAAAATAAATTTATAAATAACTAGAATTATCATTCAAATTTAAGTTAAAATATCTATTTATACAATTATAAAGTTTAAAATAAAATAAAATAATGTTTATGTACTATATATTTTTAAATATGAGTTAATTAGTGAGTTAATTTTAAAAACTATAGTATTTTATGTAATAGTTAATGATAAAATATTGTGACACATCACATTAAGTGTGATTTATGATGCCGGCATTGGAGACCAAATTTTCATCAATCACTGCTATCAATGCTTTTTAATCCACGTCATATAGAAGGCCTATAGTAATCCACTACGGATGATGCCTCTTTGCATTGGAGATGCTCTTATAATTAAGAGCAACTCCTCCAAACAGGCAAACACATCCACATTTAGAGCAAAAGTAGAAACTAATTTCTCCAATTTTTAAAATAAACAAACTTTACTTATAAGTATAATTCTATCAAACACCCCCTACAATTATCAACATCCTTGCTGTAGGATGATCTTCAACATTTATTTTTTGAGTCCGTCTCTTGAAAGACGGTATTTCCATAAGTCATGGAAAGAACAAGGTTTAAAGTGTAAATTAGAAGAAATGAAGATAAAAATTTTGGGTTGCATGAATCGGGTTATGAACTTTATAACTACTACGTGTTGCATAATAAAATTTAAATATTGCAATTAAGACCTTTTACCTTTTATTATTCTAATTAAACCCCGTCTTTCCTTAAGCTTATGAAAAGACGGTTCTTCCCAAAACTTTGCCTTTTTTTAAAAAAAAGAAAACATAATCATCTTAATATGACCAACCCTTATTGATAAATAATTAGTAAGTTGAATTTGAAATTGTATTGCGTTTACATCAAATGTAGGAAAACTCCTCGGTATCAAGTCTAATAGTGCCTAAATTTTCTGCAACATGAACACTTGTGTAAAAAATGTTATTAACACATCCATTTTTATTTTAAAAATTCACTATTTCAATTCACGTTTAGTTTTAATTTTATCAATAATTTTCTTATATGTTCGCTAATTTAAATTTTGACTGCTTTGAACTATACACAGACTAGAGACCAAACTCATTCCACCTACTATTTGATTCTCATTGATTAGGACTTTAATATAATAATGAATCTAAACACAACTATTCGAGAATCTGAGAATAATCTTTGACAAAGTTTTGGAAAAGATTGTCTATGCATAAACTTATAAAAAGACGGAGTTTATATAAAATAATAAAATATAAATGTATTAGTTGCAATATTAAAAATTTATTAATAGTGCTCCCAGAGTCTCAGTCATTCTCTATTAATTTTTATGGGTGACGTGCATTGTTTTTTTAAAGAATATTAATAAGAATAATAATGAAGTCAGTACGTCTGGTTGAAACGTCATCGTATTTCTTTCCCCCCTGAATTTCTCTCGGTTTGATTGACTTTCGCATTTTGCAATTTAGGCTGAAATAAACACATAAAAGTGTACCTTCTTGTGGTTGTGGTGCATAAATGAGATCCGAACTCACATTTTGCAATGTGTTTGTCGGTAGAGAGTTCTGAACGCTGCAGCTGCCTAACAGGTTTCATTCTCTTTCTTTTTCTTTCTTAAAATAATTAGATTTTTATTTCACATGTCATGTGAACATCAGAAGACATTCATTGAGGGGGAAAAAGTATTAAACAGCATGTCCAATGTTAGGCTCTTTAATATTATTGACTTAAAGAAAGGACTCTGTACCAATTCAGTCGGTAATTTAACTATACATTTACTTAACACTTTCTAACTTTGAGCTTAAAATTAAATTAGTATATAAGTGTATATGCTATTGTTCAATACATTGTTAGATTCATTATAACGTATATTTTCAAAATATCAAATTTTCACAAGTTTTAACTGTCCTTAATGAAAGATATTAAGGATCAAATATTTTTCAAGTCAGCTGTTGAAATTCAAAATGTACAGATCGAAATGGAGCGGAGGAAGTATTAAACATTTTAAATGTGCGGTAAATAATGGAAACATTTTGAATTTGCTGTAAATATTGCTAGAATTCTATTGGTTTAATTTTGAATTTGCTGTAAATAAATTTGATTGATATTGGTTGTGGATTAACTCTAGATTCCCTCTCCCGCGAGACCATATTATGGTAAGATTAGGGATTAATTAAAATTGTGGAATTATAAAATAGGAGCGGATTAAATTTAGGGATTATACCATAATTATTATATTTTTGGAGTTTCGTACAAAAGAGCCTTGAAATTCAGGGACTATATTGAAAATATGCTAAAATAAAATCTCCTTCCTCCGTTCCCTCCTTTCACCGGTACTAAACCCTAACCCTCAATTCCGTTGTACACTCCGCTCACGGAACCCTCGCCGGCATCGTGGCACAGGCGTTGGAGAGGCCGGAGACGTCGAACGATTGATGAACGACCATCTAAGCTGTTTTAATCCCATTCGCCGGTCATTTGAGGCAGGCGCTTCTTGCCGGAGACACTGATAGGGTCGGATTTACCGCTGGGCGTGAGTCGAGACGCTGAACTAGAGTTAAGAGACATTGAGAGATTGATAGACGACGCTGAACGATTGATGGATGACGCCGGAGACGTTGAACGATAGTCGAGATGCTTAACAATTAGCCACTTCTCGCCGGAGACGGGGACATCAAATCTCATAGCACCGACGAGTCGATGATTATCGGCGCGAGGAAGATGAAGCCTTAAACGACATTGTTCGACCTTATGGCTGAAAATGGGTTTAGAATTTTAGCCTGCTATCCGGCCCAACAACATTCAACCCTTTTTCATGAGAATCAGTCTAGTTCTTATAAAACAAAAAAATATATTGAATAATTAAAAATAATTTTAAAAAATAGAACATCAAATAAAAATATTAAAAATACACTACACTAAAAATAATTAAATATAAATATAAAAATTTACATATAAATTAAAACATCTGAACATCATTAAGAAATTATAAAAAATAACATCAATTTAAAATAATTAAACATAAAATAAAATATTAAAAATATACGTAAAAAATGAAATAGTCAAACATCAAATGAAAATAATTAAATATTAAATGAAACATTAAAACACAGGTCAAAAAATTAAATATCAAATTAAACACTAAAAATACACATCAAGATTTAATAGTAAGCATCAAATAAAATTAATTGAACATCAAATGAAAACATTACAACCACACGTAAAAATAGTTAAACATCAAATAAAATACTTATGATTGTTAAAAATTACTTTAAATTAAAATATTTATACATCAAACACCAAAATTTGACACTAATATCGGAAAAAATAAATATTAATATTAAAATTTAATAACTAGTATTTCACCCTATTGAAACATCAAAGTATACATTGAATAAAAATACACGTAATCTTAAAACATTAAAGTGTCCACCAAAATGTGATATTGATATCGAAAAAAAACATTAGTCTTAAAATTTATAAAACCAAATCACATTAGAGTCCGTCTCTTGAAAGACGGTCTTTCCATAAGTCATGGAAAGACCAAGTTTAAAATGTAAATTAGAAAAAATCAAAATAAAATTTTCGGGTTGCATGAATCGGGTTATAAACTTTATAACTACAACACGTTGTACAATAAAATTCTAATATTGCAACTAAGACCTTTTACCTTTTATTATTTCAATTAAACCCCGTATTTCCATAAACTTATGGAAAGACGGTCTTTCCCAAGACTTTGCCATCACATTATTGAAACATCAAGAATGCATTATATAAAATTCTAATATTCAAAAATAAGAAACATCAATATTAATTTTTAAAATGACATGCTCAAAATCAAACACATCAATATAAAATAAAATATAAGTTAAAATTTCAAAATTAAGATAGTAAAATATCCCAAACTAGTGTCAAAATAAGTAAAGTGTAGGAAATTTAACACATATACACAAGATTTTATATTATAAGATTAAAAATTAAATTTTGAAACACATTATTTTAGTGAAAAGATGACTTTCAATATAACATCACAAGATTTGGTTGAAACATCAAGGGCTGAAAATGAAACATCAGTAAAATCCCGAGCATTGCGCAAATATGAGGAAACAATTGATTCACAAATTACTCTGAACCAAATTCTTGACCAGAAAGATTTTTATGACCCGTAGTCATTGATTCCCCAATTATTTATGTCCAACACCCCTCAAAACGGTATTTGCACCCAAATCCCTCCTCCCTCTCCCAAATTTTCTTAAATTATATTTGGAACCTCATTTTTAATTAAATTTAATAATATTGCACACTAAACCTTGGTCTCACTGTGAGACAATCTCGCACAATACTGTCTTAACTTTAATATATATAAAAATAAAAATACTGTTATACATTCATCTTAATATACGTTACTAAAATATTAATTTTTATATTTTTTTATCATAAATTCATCTTGACACAAGTTTTGAAATATTTATTTTATAATTTTTAATTATACATAATATACTTTTTATTTTTTGTTCTTTTCAACTAATTAAATTTCAGTTTATTCTAATTTTGTTAAATTTAGTTAAATTTAAAATTATTATTTTGAATTTCTTAATATTAAGGCAAAGTTTTAGGAAAGACCGTCTTTCCATTGGCATATGGAAATATGTGGTTGAATTAGAATTATAAAAATGTAAAATATTTTAGTTCCAATATTAAAAATTTATTATGCAATGTACAGTACTTACTAATTTGCAGTTTAAATCTTGATCTTTCGAATAGCTTGTGGAAATACTGTCTTTCAAGAGACGAGCTCATTTAATTATATATATTTTACGTTATTTCAGTTCTATTCAAATAAAATGTATCTTAGTACTCCCTCCGTTTCATTCAATGCGCCACTTTTTTGTGTGGATTTGATACACTTTCCTTTTATGGAAAGATTTTTTCAATTTCATTCACTCATTTTATTATTTCTTTCTAAATTTAATTTCATGCACTCATTTCATTCATCTATATCAAAACACCTAAATTTATGGTGTCACATCGAATGAAAGGGAGGTAGTAAGAGCATGTAGAGTGGGGGTTTCAGAGTGATTTCAATTAGAAACTGAAACCGAAAACCCCCACGGTGGGGGGTTTCAGAGTGGTCTTAAACAAGTGAGACCACTCCTCGGTTTTAGCCATCAAAGACAACCCGGTTCATTAACCAAGGGAAGACCACGTGATGGAATGCCGCCATGCCTCATTTCCGACGCGCGCTCTTTTTTTACCAGAGATCCACGTGGCACCCGCTGATTGGACCATGTAGCAACCCGCTGACCCTTTTAATTTTTTTTAACCTGATGGGACACGAATCAAGTAGTGCCACCTGTGCCAAACGATTTTATTAAAAACAAAACTTGCATTTTAAAATTTCTAAATTTTTGGTGCTATTTAAAAATTGGGGAAACAATTAATTTTCAAAATCTAAATTAAATTTTGATTCTTTTAAAAAATTGATATTACATTATTTTAATAAAAATATGATTATTTTTAATTCTGGTTCATAAAATAATTTTTAAAAGTTGAAATTAATTTTAACACAAAATCTTGTTTTAGACAGTCTAAACTTTTGATCAGGGATTATTGTGCAGTTATAAAAGTTTTATTTGGGATGGGTTTTTTTAAAAAAATATTGAAAATTTTAGGGACCAACTGTGTAATTATCAAAATACTATATAACACAAAAAATAAAAATTTTCATTTTCCTTTTTTTTTTCTCTTGCCGATCGGAAACTATCGCCACCAACCGACGGTTTCCGCTGGTTTTCTGCCGGATTTCGCTGGAAATTTATCGATCTCCGCCAGTATTTTTTGTCCGTCTGTCTTCTCTTCAATTCGATGTCGCGAAACCTTAGGCTCTACAATTCGACACCGCTATCGCACTTCTTCTTCTTAATCAGGTTTCCAGCAGCGGTTACTAGTGGAACACAGTGACGGCGAGGCGGAGCGACACTGGAGCATAGCGATTGGAAAAGGAGCGACCTCTGTTGAAGTCGATCTATGATTTGCTATTGTTCGAGATTCACGGCGAGCTTCTCCGATTTGACAAAGCTTCTCCAATTTGCCAATTCGACCAAATTTCTCTGATTTACCAATTTGACGAAACTACAAGGTGAGGCAAATGTGGCAGCGAAGCAAGGCGATGAGTGGCATTGCGAAGGCGAGGCGTTGTTGCATTTTTCGTTCAGACGCTTGAGATCCACGCACCTCGTAAATAAGAAAATCGCGGGCGTAAGCACGCACTGACGGCGGCAAACGACGATGACGGCGGAGGTGGACGATTGAGTTTTTACTCATGAGAGGTGAGATTCAATATTGTGTTTTACTTTTTTCAAAAACTTGTTGGGCTTTGATATTTATTTGATTGAGGTTTATATCAACAAAGATTGTTTGGTCTAGTAGTTAGTACTCATGTTGTTGAGGATAGAGGTTTAGGGTTTGAATCTCTCTGTGAGTTTTATTTTGAAGAATTTATGTTTTTGACGTACATGCTAAGATTTAATATTATTTGACCGAGTCTATGCTCAATAAGAGTCTTTGGTGTAGTGGTTTTTGCTCTACGCTTTGAGGTTAGAGATTTGAGTTCAAATCCCATCAGTTCATTTGTTTGAAGACTTGAGGCACTGTAACTTTTTGTTGACGTTTGTAGTTTTTTTTCCTCTCATGTTGATATTTTTTATTGTTTGGGGTGAGATTTAATTGATATGAGTTGATGTTTTTTTTAAAGTTTTTTAGGGTGATATGGATTGATATTTGTAGGTATTTTTAAAAAAAATTCTCATGTTGATGTTTTTAATATTTTCCATATGAGATTTTGGCAATAGGAGTTGATGTTTTTAGTGTATTTTTTCTTATGTTGATGTTTTCCATTTTCCGGATGAGGTTCAGATGTTAGGAGTTGATGTTTGTAGATTTTGCATGATGTAGGTTGATATTTGTAATTTTTAATTAAAAAATTGTTGATGATTTATGATTTTCATAGTGAATAATTTATACTCTTGAGCTATCGTAGTTTTTTTTATTGATGTTTTTAGTTCCCCCCCCTCATGTTGATATTTTTCATTTTCTAGATGAGTTTTAGGTGATAGAGGTTGATGTTTGCAACTTTTTAGGTGATATGGTTGATTTTTATAGTGTTTTTCCCTTATGTTGACGTTTTTCATTTTTGGGTGAAGTTTAGATTATAATAATTGATGTTTTTAGCTTTTGGATGATATGGGTTGATGTTTGTAGTTAAAAAAAAGATAATTTAAGCTTTGTTAATGTTTTTATGATTTTCAGTTGATTTTTTTGTTATTTGTAGTCGACCTTTTTCTTTTAAAAAAATGTTGATTTTGATTTTTAAAATATTTTTTGTTGTTTTATTTGTTTTATAAATATTTTTTGTTGCATTTTTAGTTGATGTTTTATGATTTTTCATTGATGTTCTGCTATGTTTTGCTAATGTTTATAATTGTCAGTTTGAATATTATTTTTTGGATTTTTAAAACATTTTGTTTCAATTTTTTTGGCAGATTGCAGATGGAGGGAAAAAAGAGGGGGGAAAAATTGGACAAAAAATCCCCTGAAAAATGTTAACGATGGTCCCCTGTAAAATAATTAGAAATATGTCTCTGTAAAATTATTAGCGATAGGTTTCTGTAGCTAAAATATGTTAGAATTGTATAAATACCCCTGCCTAAAATTTAGGCTGGCTCATTTGAAACCATCTCAAATACTAATACTCTCTAATTTTAAATTAATTTTCTATTTTTATCAACTTTCTAAGTCATATTTCATCATCGGTAACATAAAATTACTCTCTCTCATTTTAAACTGTAATTTAATTATTAATTTAATCAAAATATCTTAATTTTGACAATAAAAATAAATTAGTATGGTAATTATATAACTTTCACCGTGTGATACATTAAAAGGTTATTGATATGTATAAATATGTGTTACTCTCAAAATATTCTTCGACAAATTAATCAATAAAAACGAAAATTACAAAGAATAAAATTACTTCCTCCGTTTCTTTAACAATGGCACACTAGGTGTAGCTGTTTGGATTTAGGAGAAGAAAATGAGTGGATGAAATTGAATGTAAAATGTAAAAAGTAGAATGAGTGGATGAAATTGAA
>JAUOBV010366716.1:0-10700 GCA_032360425.1 Rubia occidens | reverse complement strand
TCCATTTGTTCTACATCAATTAGAATAACCGATCCCCTAGCCTCTTCGTCAGACATTCTCCTCTCCATTGCCAAAAAGCCTTCCTTTACTATCTCAACTGCCGCTAATGCATAACCCCCGTGATTCTTCCTATCTGGAGTTAAGTTGAGGGTACACATGCATTTTTTCTCTTTCTTCATCCCCTATGTGAGATTATGAATCAAGTTATGTAAATTATAATTGCTAAAATAAAATCAACTATCAATTTTGATTGAAACTGAAAAACTTTCTCATTCTCTGATGCTCTTCTCTTGTGGATCTCCCAACTCTCAAGTTGTATGTGTGTATTTTCTATCCATAGTCTATCACCATTTCTATCGGAGAAAATGTAATATCTTGATAAAGTGTACTTGTGTTCTCGCCAACTCTTGGACAACATATTCATGACCCTCTTCTTCAAGTTGTCCATGCCAGGGGCATTGATTTTGAAGGGTCTCTAATGGGACATAAATAAAAAATTCATAAAAACTCTTGTACATTTCATTGTCATCAAATAATTTCTTGTGAGCCATGACGGTCAACTATATAGTTGGGTTAACTTGCACTCCAACCATAATCTCTCCTTGTATCGTTTTGGAACTTCTTGAAAATCATCATAGCGAATATCAACCCTAGTCCAACCTACCTTCCCAACTTAACTTGACCATTTAGCACGTTCTTCCATCAAGCAACAACCAATTTCATTGAAAACTAACAAGGTAGCTTATTTTCTAGCCTTTCTCCTTTCTAGGGTTCTACGACGGGTCTTAGCGATTCCTAGTTTATCGGATTCCTCTTCGGCCTCATCTTCATCAACCATTGTCTCTATATTCCTATTTTCCAAAGGAACGTGATCACGAGGCCTTTTGGGACATTTAAAAACCTAGCAACACTGATAGTATCTCAACAAATCAGAGGGTGACAAAATAACAACTCAATCTAATCAATGAAAGATTATGATGAGGAGGAACAAGGAAGAAGAACAATTTTACTCATGCAGGCATTTAAGAAGATATACCAATGATTACGAAATGGAGCTTCAAAGAATAATTGTTTACCTAATTTTGTGTCTTATAGGGATGATCAATGCCTCAAACCCACATTTTGGATCTTAAACAACCTGACCAAAATACTCCTTTTCCAACCCCATCTTGGAATAAAGATGATCCTAGAGTTATGGAACTAGGGTTTGGTGTAGTTGAAAGTTAAATATTAGAGAGGGTGAAGATTAGATGTTAATTTGTGAAGGAGAGTTTTGGTGTTTTTTTGTGAAGGAATGGGGGGAACTCGCACCTCCTTTAGCATTAATTCCCCCCATTGAAAAATAACTTTAATGTTTTTGATAGGGTGCCTGTCAGATATCAGTTCCGAACTCAGAAATTTTCATGGCTTCATATTTAAAATGACAGAGTAAGTTCCTCATGCGGAATTGGTTCGTCTGAAATGTTTTGATCCTTGGATCAAGTTCCGAGTTTGGAACTTAAATATATATAAGGGGGAGAAATCCATTTAAATTTAGATTATTCAAATTAGAACCCTAACCCCCATTCCAATTTAGATTTCTTAATAGCCATATCATTCTTCATTCATTTCCACGGTGATGAGAAACTGAGTTGGTAAGAGGGCAAGCAACCACGGAAGTGCATCGGAAAAGAGCCACAAACTGATAACAGAGTTTGGGGCAAGTCCAAAAATTTTCAACACCAAGGTAGAGTAGAGGTATGTGGAATTCCTTAGAGTTCATAAGTGTTCAAATCCTAAGGTTTTTTCCAGGTGATATTTTCGAGTAATCATTAGGCTACCTAGTTCATTATTTCTGCAACCAACATATGAAAAATTTATTGACATTGGAGGATATGGTTCACATCGTTGAGGTAGTTTAGTTTTATGAAAATTTAAGAAAAAATATTTAACAATAGGAATTTAACATGGGTTAATGGTTTTAATGTGATTGTCACAAAATATAATATCAATGATGTTTTAGATTACCCCTACATTTACCTAGTAAATTGTGTCCCGATACACCCAATGGTCTGTAGTAGATTTTCACCAACAAAGTTGGTCGGCGGTTGCGAAGGCCACACTATTGGACACTGTAGAGATGGCTCGTAAGTACTTCCATAGGGGTGAGCCAGGGGCGGGTAAGGTGGACAACTATGATATGGGGAAATTGACAGTTGAGCAGCGAAAAGTTTACGAGTGGATTTGTATGAATGTTTTTCCGTCTGGTGGACACTCAACTCAACCAACAATAGGAAACTTAATGCTGTTTTATTACATCATAGAGGGAATCCCCATTAACCTGGGCTACACTATAATAAAATACATGTTGGAAGTCGTAGCTGGGAAGAAGAAGGATCTCCCCCACGGGGGACTTATAACTTCATTTCTTAGGAAGTTTGAAGTAACACCACTAGATCGATCACTATGTATCGAATACTAAGACGAGAGTTGGTTTACGCATAAGAAGCTGGAATTAGGAAATGACAACAAGTGGTGTCAAAAGGTAATCACCGGTCCCGTAGGTGATGAAAACCGGTGTTAATTTTTTTAAAATAAAAAAACTCAGAGCGGCTGCGTCTAGCCCATGAAACTTTTCAAAAAATAGATTTTTCGGCAATTTTTGAAGAAATTTTTTTAAAAATATTTACGTGAAGATTGAATTTTTTTAAAAAATTTAACAACGATTTGGCACCATTTTTTTTAAAAAACAGTGTTAAATTAACACTGGTTTTTAAAATTAAAATAAGATTTTAAAATCGATGTTAATAGATGTTGTATTAACATCGGGTTTTTAAAAAAACGGTGTTAATCTTACAGTTGTTTTTTGAAAATTGGTGATAATTTCAAAAAATCGATGTTAATTTCATTTGGGGTATCAATTTTCAAAAACTGGTGCTAGAATAGGGTGTCTATGGTAGTGTTTAGAAGAAAAAAATTAGTGTGAAAAAGAAAAAAAGTGCAATATTTACTCAACGTGCTTGCATAATGTTGCTCTGTGCAAGCAATGTTCGTTCTTATCTCTATAAACTTCATTAAACTTCATTTTCATAAACTATATCAAATCTTTTCGGTTCATCAAGCCTAATTTTTAATCTTCTGTATGTGTAGATTAAGTCCTCCTATTTCTCCACACAAAAAAACTATCTGCATTTACAAGGTTTGCGTGGAGATTCATATTCCTTCTATGATATGGTGAAATCCAGCTTCTTCAACAAATACATTGTCATCATTCTCATCTTTGTCAGATACCCGTGTCTATGCTTCAAATGCTGAAGAAGTGGAAGGGAATTATAATTTGCTTCACAAGATTCTGATATGTTTGCCAGTGAGATCACAACCTCAATTCCGGTGTTTTGCACAGAAATGGAAACGAATAATCTCGAGTCACGAGTTCCGGATCACCCACACTAAAAGGATTTGCTACCCAACTTCCACCCACCTTATGATGTAGCAATGCCAAGATTGAATTCCACTCCCACACGGGATTAGTCAATCTCATCCATAAACAATACAGATTTACTTTCGTATGAGTACCCATTTGGAAGTTTTGAAGAATGGATTTGAGTGGAATATAGAGAATAAAAACAAGAAAATTTAACAGATTTTTTAATTTCCATAGTTTAGCGTAAACTGAGAGTATTATGTCATCTATTGTCTAAAATAACAATATTTTCAAGTAAGAAGAGCTGCTTCAACTTGATAAATTTATTGAAAAGCATTGTTGTTTTCACTTGTTAGATTTGAAGCATTAATTTATATAGCATGTTTGTTATTTGAAATGTATGATGGTTAATTCATGCATTAAAATAAGTTTGACTTAATGGATTAAAATAATGAATTGGGGATTTCCCCTTAAAACCTTAATTACCATTATTTTTGTCTAGTTTTTGGGAAAATTCAGTGAAAAAGAAAAAAACTATGCAATATTTGCTCAACGTGCTTGCATAATGTTGCTTTGTACATGCACGGTTTGTTATTGTCTCTATAAACTTCATTAAACCTCATTTTAATTAGCTATATCAAATCTTTTTGGTTCATCAAGCCATATTTTAAATTCTCTTTGCATGTAGATTAAGTCTTCCTATATCTCCAAAAATATTCATCTACATTTACAAGGTTTCCGTGGAGATTCATATTCCTCCTATTATATGGTTGAATCCAGCTTATTCAGGAATTACATTGTCATCTTTCTCATCATCGTCAAATACATGTGTCTATGCTTCAAATGCTGAAGAAGTGGAAGGGAGTGATAATTTACTTCGCAAGAATCCGATGTGTTTGCCCGCGAGATCACTTCTTCAATTCTGGTTTGTTTCAGAGGAATAGAACCGAATAATCTTGAGTCACAAGTTTTTGATCAGCCACACTAAAAGAATTTGCCACCATACTTCCACCCACATTATGATGTAGCAAGGCCAAGATTGGATTATACTCCCACACGGGATTAGTCAAACTCATCTACAAAATATACAGACGTTTGAACCAACTTTTAACCAAATCCATATAAATTATTTGCATTAGTTTGAGTATCAATTTGGGAGTTTCGAAGGGTGGATTTGAGTGGGATTTAGAGAAAATAAAAAAGAAAATTTAATACCTTTTGAAATTTCCATAATTTAGCGTAAACTGATCCACTCCAATATTTTCATGTACTGCAAGATTTTCATGTATGAAGAGCTGCATCAACTTGATGAATTTATTGAAAAACATTATTTTTTTCACTTGTCATATTTTAGGCATTAATTTATGTAGCATGTGTTTTATTTGAAATGTAGATGGCTAGTTGTCTAGTTTAGAAGAAAAAATTCAGTGTGAAAAAGAAAAGTACAATCTTTGCTCAACGTGCTTGTATAGGTTATTCCGTGCATTCACTATTTGTTCTTGTTTCTATAAACTTCATTAAACCACATTTTCATAAACCATATCAAATCTTTTCGTTTCGTGAAGCCAAAATTTTGATCTTCTTTGCGTGTAGAGTAAGTCTTCCAAATATCATATGCATTTACAAGTTTTGAGTGAAATCCGGCTTATTCAGCAATTACATTGTCGTCATTCTCATCGTCGTCAGAGACCTATGTATATGCTTCAAATGCTGAAGAAATTGAAGGATTTGCTATTCATGATTCTCATATGTTTGCCAGCGAGATCACTACTTCAATTCTGGTGCATTTCACACAAATGGAACTGAATATTCTCAAGTAATGAGTTTTGGATCTGCCACACTAAAAGAGTTTTCCAACCAACTTCTATCCACCTTATGATGTAGCAAGGCCAAAATTGGATTCTACTCCCACACTGGATTAGTAATCTCATCCACAAACAATACTGACGTTGGACCGTAGTTTGTACCAACTTTTAACCACATCTATATCCATTATTTACATAGGTTTGAGGATCCATTTGGGAGTTTCGAAGGGCAAATTTGAATGAGATTTAGAGAAAATAAAAATAAAAATGTAATTATTTTTAATTTTCCATAATTTACCGTAAACTAGGGGTATTATGTCATCTATTGTTTAAAAACATAATATTTCCAAGTAAGAAGTGTTGCTTAAACTTGATGATTTATTGAAAAACACTGTTATTTTCCCTTCTTATTATTTAAGCATTTATTTATGTATCATTTTTGTTATTTGAAATTTATGATGGATGGTTCATATATTAAAATAAGTTTGACTTAGTTGATTAAAATAATGAATTTGGGAATTTTCCCTTAAAACATTAATTACCATTTTTGTTGTCTAGTTTAGAGAAAAAAATTCGATGTGAAATATAAAGTGCAATATTTACTCAATGTTTTTACATAGTGTTGCTCCGTGCATGCATTGTTTGTTCTTATTTCTATAAATTTCATTAAACCTCCTTTTCATATAGTATATCAAATCGTTTCGCTTTGTCAAGCCATAATTTTTAATCTTTTCTGCATGTAGATTAGATCTTCCAATTTCTCTAGAAAATTGTATCTACATTTACAAGGTTCGTGTGGAGATTCATATTTCTACTTTGATTTGGTGGAATGCAGCTTATTTAGCAATTACACTTTCATCATTCTCATTGTCATCTGATACTTGTGTCTGTGCTTCAAATGCTGAAGAAATGGAATGACTTGCTTTGAAAGATTATGTTTATTTGCTAGCAAGATCACTACTTCAATTTCGGTGCGTTTAAAAGTATAAACTTCATTTAACCTCATTTTCAGATTCTATATCAAATCTATTCAGTTCATCAAGCTATAATTTTTAATTTTCTCTACATGTAGATTATGTCTTCCTATTTCTACTGAAAATGTCTTCTGTATTTATAAGGTTTGCTTGGAGCTTCATATTCCTCCTAATGATTTGGTGGAATCCATCTTATTCATCAATTTCATTGTCATCATTCTCGTCGTCTTTAGATACCTGTATCTTTGCTTCAAATGTCGAAGAAGTGGAAGAGAATGATAATTTGCTTTGCATGATTTTGATATGTTTGCAAGCGAGATCAGTACTTCAATTCCAGTGCATTTTAATGAAATGGAACAAAATAATCTCGAGTAATCAGTTTCATATTAGCGACACTAAAATAATTTTTCACCCAACTTCCACCCACCTTATGATGTAGCAAGGCCATGATTGGATTCTACCCCACACTGGATTGGTCAATCTCATCCATAAACAATACCAACGGTCGATCGACGTTTGAACCAACTTTTGACCACATCAATATCAATTGTTTACATAAGTGTGAGCATCAATTTGGGAGTTTTGAAGGCCGAATTTGTGTGGGATTTAGAGAAAATAAAAATGGAAATTTAACACCTTTTGAAATTTCAATAATTTAGCGTAAACTAGGGGTATTATGTCATCTATTGTCTAAAATAACAAGAGTTCGAAGAGCTGCTTAAACTTGATGAATTTATTGAAAAATATTGTTGTTATCACTTGTTGGATTTTAAGCGTTAATTTATGTAGCGTGTTTGTTATTTGAAATTTATGATGGTTTACTCGTGCATTAAAATAAGTTTGACTTAATGAATTAAAATACTAAATTTGGAGGTTTTCCCTTAAAATGTTAATTACCGTTATTGTTTTCTTGTTTAGAAAAAAATCAGTGTGAAAAACTTCACATTCATCCTATGATTTGGTGGAGTCTATCTTATTCAGTAAATACATTGTCATCATTTTCATCATCTTCAGATACCCGTGTCTATGCTTCGAATGCTGAAGATTATGATATATTTGCCAGCAAGATCACTACTTCTATTCTGATGCATTTCACAGAAATGGAATAGAATAATCTCTAGTCACAAATTTTGGATTAGCCACACTAAATAAATTTTCCACCCAACGTCCACCCACGTTATGATGTAGCAAGGACAAGATTGGATTCTACTCACATAAGGGATTGGTCAATCTCATCCCCAAACAATACTGACGGTTGAATAACATTTAAACCGGCCTTAAACCACATCTATAACCATTATTTGCAAAAGTTTGAGTATCAATTTGGGAGTTTCAAAGGACGGCGTTAATGAGGTTTAGAGAAAATAAAAAAGAAATTTAACACCTTTTAAATTTTTCATAGTTTAGCGTAAACTGGGGGAATTATGTCATCTATTGTCTAAAATAACAAGATTTTCAAGTACGTGGAGCTTCTTCAACTTGATGAATATATTAAAAAATATTGTTTTTTTCACTCGTTAGATTTTAAGCATTAATTTATGTAGCGTGTTTTCTATTTGATTTTTTTTGTATTGCTAGTTCATGCATTAATATAAGTTTAACTTAATGGATTAAAATAATGAATTTGGGATTTTCCCCTAAAACATTAACTACCATTATTGTAGTCTAGTTTAGAAAAAAAATGAATGTGAAAAAGGAAAAAAGGTGCAATGTTTACTGAACGTTCTTGCATAATGCTGCTCCTTGCATGCATTGTTTTTCTTCTCTATAAACTTCATCAAACCTCTCTTTTTTTGAAACTATATCAAATCTTTTCGGTTAATCAAGCCAAAATTTTTAATCCTCACTACATGTAGATTAATTTCTCCTATAAGTCCAGAAAATGTCTTCTAGATTTACAAGGTTGCGTGGAGCTTCATATTCCTCCTGATGAACTTGTGGAATTGAGTTATTCAGCAATTAAATTGACATCATTCTCATTGTCACCAGATACCCGTGTATATGCTTCAAATTCCAAAGAAGTGGAAGGGAATGATAATTTTCTTTGCAAGATTCTGATATGGTTGCCAGTGAGATCACTTTTTCAATTCCGGTGTGTTTCACAAAAATGGAACAGAATGATCTCAATTCACGAGTTTCAGATCAACAACACTACAAGAATTTTTTTAACCAACTTCCATCCACCTGATGATGTAGCAAGGCCAAGATTGGATTCTACTCTCACACGGGATTTGTCAATCTCATCCACAAACAATACTGATGTTGGACCAACATTTGAACTGACTTTTAACCACATCCATATCCATTATTTACATAAGTGTGAGTATCCATTTGGGAGTGAGGTTAGAGAAAATAAAAAATGAAATTTAACAAATTTTCATAATTTAGCGTAAACGGGGGGTATTATGTCATCTATTGTCTAAAAATCTACATTTTCAAGTACGAAGAAAGATCTTCAACTTGATCAATTTATTGAAAAATATTATTGTTTCACTTGTTAACTTTTAAGCATTAATTTATGTAGTGTTTTTGTTATTTCAAATTAATGATGACTAGTTCATGCATAGAAATAGGTTTGACTTATTGATTAAAATAATGAATTTAGGGATTTTCCCTTAAAATGTTCATTACCATTATTGTTGCTAGTTTAGAAAGAAAAAAGTGCAATATTTACTCAACGAGCTGGCATAGTGTTGCTCTGTGCATGCACTATTTGTTCTTTTCTCTGTAAACTTCATTAAAACTCATTTTCATAAACTATATCAAATATTTTCGGTTCGCCAAGACATAATTTTTTATCTTCTCCGCGTGTGGATTAAGTCTTCCAATTTCTCCAGAAAATTTCTTCGGCATTTACAAGGTTTGCGAGGAGCTTCATATTCCTCCTGATGATTTGGTGAAATCAATTTTATTAAAAAAATTCATTTTCATCATTCTCATCATCGTCAGATACTCGTGTCTATGCTTCAAATGCTGAATTAGTGGATGGGAATGATAATTTGCTTTGCATGATTTTGATATGTTTGCTAGTGAGATCACTACTGTAATTCCAATGTGTTTAAGTGAAATGGAACAAAATAATCTCGAGACACGAGTTTCGGATAGCCACACAAAATCAATTTTCCACCCAACTTCCACCCACCTTATGATGTAGCAAGGCTAAGATTGGATTCTACTCCCACACGGGATCGGTCAATCTCCTCCACAGACAATACCGACGGTCGATCAACGTTCAGACCAATTTTTGACCACATCAATATCAATTATTGACCTAAGTGTGAGTATCAATTTGGGAGTCAGAAGGTTGGATTTAGAGAAAATAAAAAAGAAAATTTAACACCTTTTGAAATTTCCATAATTTAGCATAAACTAGCGGCATTATGTCATCTTTTGTCTAAAATAACATGATTTTGAAGTTCGAAGAGCTGCTTCAACTTGATGAATTTATTGAAAAACATTTTTGTTTTCACTTGTTAGATTTTAAGCATTAAATTTTGTAGAGTGTTTGTTATTTGAAATTTACGATGGTTAGCACATGCATTAAAATAAGTTTAAATTAATGAATTAAAATAATTAATTTGGGGATTTTCCCTTATAATTTTAATTACCATTATTGTTGTTTAGTTTAGAAAAAGTATTAGTGTGAATTGTTTTTTAAAAAAGTTAAATATTTACTCAACGTGCTTGCATAGTGCTGCTCTGTGCATGCACTATTCGTTCTTATCTCTATAAACTCCATTAAACCTCATTTTCATAAACTATATCAAATCTTTTCGGCTCATCTAGCCATAATTTTAAATTTTCTCCCCATGTAGATTAAGTTTTTCAATTTCTCCAGAAAAAGTCACCTGTATTTGCAAGGTTTGTGTGGAGCTTCATATTTATCCTATGATTGGTGGTATCCAGCTTATTCAGAAATTGCATTTTCATCATTTTCATCGTCGTCAGATACCCGTGTCTATGCTTCAAAGATGAAGAAATGGAATGATCTACTTTGCAAGATTATGATATGTTTTCCTGCGAGATCACTACTTCAATTCTGGTGTATTTCACAGAAATGGAATAGAATAATCTCAAGTTATGAATTTCGAATCAGCCACACTAAAAGAATTTGTAACCCAACTTCCACCCACCTTATGATGTAGCAAGGACAAGATTGGATTCTACTCCCACACAAGATTAGTCAATCTTATCCATTAACAATACTGACAGTTGAATGACGTTTGAACAGAATTTTAACCAAATCCATATCCATTATTTACATAAGTGTGAGTATCCAATTGGGATTTTTGAAGGGCGGATTTGAGTGAGGTTTAGAGAAAATAAAACAAATGAAATTTTACACCTTTTAAAATTTCCTTAATTTAGTGTAAAATCGGGGTATTATGTCATCTATTGTCTAAAATAACAAGAATTTTAAGTACAAAGAGTTGTTTCAAATTGATGAAATTATTAAAAATTATTTGTGTTTTCATCTGTTAGATTTTAAGCATTAATTTATGTAGTGTGTTTTCTATT
>JAUOBV010366606.1:0-10700 GCA_032360425.1 Rubia occidens | reverse complement strand
GCCATGTTGGCTTAGAAGAGTTTTGGTAATATTTTAATTAGTGTTTAGAATATTCAGTTTTATTTTGATTAGAATTATATTTGGTAGGTTTAGATAATGTAGATTCATTCAAGAATTCATCCAATATTTGGATTGATTTACTTGGATAAATATGGTCATCATTTAGATTTAAATTAGGTATTGTAGTTAGATATGATTTTTTCTTCTTAAAGTTGCCATAATTATTTTCAGTTTCTAACGAGAATTACCGAATCCCGTTCTGTTTCTATTTATGAGTGGCCGAATTATACCCTATAAATAGTGGAGGCCATCCACAAATTTTCACACCAAATTTATACATAATATATTCATATTTTTTAGTTTATACTCTTTGCTTGCGAGCATTTTCCATTATTGCTTAATCCTGCGGGTTAATTTCGTATCAATACCCTTTGTGAACTAATCTTGCAAGATAGTTAGTGAACAAAGAACTCTTTATTTGCGAGCTAATTCTGCGAGCTAGTTAGCGAGCAAATACTAGAATTGAAAACCAATCCCGAGGGCTAGTTGGTGATCAATTGGTGCAGCTGGTTTTGCAAGATCCCTTAATACGGTCAAGAATCAATCAAATTATGCAATCCAGAGTCTTTGCAAGGAGATTCACATCATCGAGGCTCCCTCCAATACCAAGGGGTGGAGTCAGAGGGTGTTTTCCTTCGATTGTCGAGAAACCTATTGGGTTCTTCGCTGGAATTCCAATTTGGAGACTGAGAGGGCTAAGAATTACCTAATCCCTGAAGATTGCGTTGATGATATGAACCGATTGTTGTAATTGACCATGGAATTAACAACTTGTAAAAGGTCTTCTTTAATGAAAGGCCAGCATTTCCTGTAGAAAATTCCACTGTATTCATCTGGACCTGGTGCACTATCTTTACTAAGGCTAAACACAGTTTTGTATAGTTCATCTAGGTCAACAGGTTCTAGTAATTGGATATTCTCTATTTCAGTGAAACCCTGAGGGATGAATTTGTAGATAATCCATATGGCAGCCTAAGTGGTTTGTGCATTCATCAGAGAAAAGGTTTTGAAAAAAAGACACTGCATGTTCACCTATGGAATCATGTTCCTCTATCCAATTTCCATATTCCTTTTGGATCTTGTTTATTCTTAGCCTGGAATGCTTATGTTTGACACTATTATGGAAGAAAGCAACATTTAAATCACCAGTTTTTAACCATTTCATTCTTGTCTTTTGTTTCCAAAAGTCTTGCTCTTCTTTCAGTTTTTTTGTCAATTTAGTTTTAGCCTCATTTAACCGTATTAGGTTCTCTAGGCTATAGTCATTATCTAATTCCATTTCCAGGACTTCCACTGCCTTTTCAGCCTCCAATACATTATCAAAGACATTTCCAAATTGATTTTTGTTCCAGAATTTTAGGAATTTTTTTAATCTGGCCAGTTTTAAGGCCATACTTACCATTCCCTGAGTTGTTTCATGTTGTTCCCAATCTTCTCATATCAAGTCTACAAAAAATTTCCATGTTGAACCACATAGACTGAAACCTAAATGGCTTAGGGTATTGTTTATCTGAGGTTAGGATGTTTAGAATAAAGGGATTGTGATATGAGTTTCCCCTAGCTAAGGTATAGACTGAAGAATTAATGAATTTATCAAACTAAACCCTATTTCCACGTGATCTATCTAATCTTTCAGCAACTTTGTTAACTCCTCTTCTACCATTAGTCCATGTAGAAAAGGTTACCTACTGTTGTTATTTCATTGAAGTTATTGGCAGTTAGGAAAGAGTTAAAATCATTAATGGAGTTTGTACTAGGAGATCCTCTATCCCTATATTCATTTATTCTGCGGATTGCATTAAAATCTCCAGTCATTAAGCAAGGATAATAAACATTGGACACTATCATTTCCAGATCTATGTACATTCTCAGTCTTGTAAATCTGGTCTGTTGACATTAAACAACAATGACATGAAATTCAGTTCTAGTGCTAATATGTGTGAATGATAGATGTAAAAAACTTTCATGTTTATTAACCAATTGAGCATTGAAGGTGTTTTTAACTAGAATCCAAATGTGACTATCATCTAGAGCAAAGATCTCATTAAATCCTAGTTGCTTTTTGAAGTACTCTAATTTATTTAAAGCCTGCTTTGGTTTTATCAGTATTAGAGCTTCTAACCTTTGTGTGTGAACTAACTTTTTCAGTCTGACAATTCCTTTCATTAATCCCAGATGAGACGTCAAATGCATGTATTTTTCGGAGCATTTAACATCTCTTTTGTTATCTTTTTGTTGGAAGATTGCTAGATTTAGGTAGGTTTATATCATAAGGGGTTTAGATAACCTTTTCGGTTTTCATATCTAAATCCTTCATTTTGTAACCTAGTTTAAGTCTAATGGATTTTTTGTCCTTACAAGCATCTAGATTCCTTTTTGTGAGCTTAATTTGTAGATTGCTCATAAGCACTTTGGAGTATTTTATTAAAGGCCATTTGCAAGGATGGTAGAAGATTGAAGGCCATGAGTCAAAACGTGGTAGAAGATAAAAGGGTCGGAAAAGGAAGACAAACAAGCGAATGAATTGTGATCCAGAAGTTTGAACCAAGTTCTGGGAACAATTCGAGAAGAACAAACCTCTGAGGGTGGTACCATTGGATTTGTCTTCTCGAGCACTATAAAATTGACTACAAGAACTCTCAAAATGGATCAACGATTCACCCGTAGCGACGGAATTTTGAAGAGAATGCCAATTATTCTGGAAATTGGTAGAAGATGGGCAGAAGGTTTGGTATGGTTAGTATCAATTTGACACGGTCCGTGTCAAAGAGCCCATCAATCATTTTATTGCTTTTCTCTTTTAATTCTTAGACTATAAATACTCCCCTTCTTCCCATTTGTGTTAGCCCGACATGGGCACTCAAAACCCTAGTCTTTCTTCATCTTTTCTTAGTTTTTATACTTCTTCCATGGATTCTTGTAGATTTATTATGGGTTTTCATTATCAATTCTAGATTTCATATTGGGAGCAATTGGTAAGCATTTCTAGCATGATATTGTGAGACTATGCTTTATGCTTTGTTGTGTGATTAATGCATGATTTAGACTAGGATGATCAACTGGTTGAAGATTATGAATTGATTATTTGCTAGGTTTTTGGTCAAACCCGGGAAACTTTGTCTTTTTATCGATGTGATTATCGTTGGTTAATGTTAGATTATAATTGGGTGTGACAACTAATTATGATTATTAATTGATGAAATTGCTTAGATTTGAGATGAAATTGAATGGGTTTGCATACTTATCGAAGTAGTATACTAATGACGCCTAGCATGAAGGCCGATCCTCATAGACGTCATTAGGGAACATAATTGTGTTATCCCGATGTTTCTCGCTTGTAAGACATTGTGGTAGTTGTTTTGGGTCTCCATGTTTATTGCTATTATTAGGGAAGTCTATGATTCTGATAATCTAGAATGACCCGAGGGTAAGGGTTATTGGTGTGGCACCGATCGCCCACTCTAACTATAACCGAGGAGAGGTGAGAAATGTCTTCGCTCGAAAGCTGTTGACAAGTTCTCCACAACATGTGGTTAATGCATAAAAATATGATAATTAGTCGATGATCAAAGGATAACTTGAAATGTAAACCAATTGCGCCTATGATTCGTTATAATCTTAATTACATCTTTCGTGCTAGTGTGTTCGCAGTTATATTGTTTTCTTTACTTGTTGGTTAATTTAGCCATTTAAAGTAGTCGTAGTGTTTTCTAAAATCAAAACCCCCCAACTTGGTCACCACACACGTAGAGTGACTTCTTCGTGTGCTTTTTAACTATGTTTAACACTTGATAAAACCCCTTTTTCCTCGTGGACGGCCCAGACTTGCTACTATCTACTTTCTAGTAGTTTGTCGCAATTAGGGCCTATAAATACTATCTTTGAGAGGCACGACGACAGTCTCCCAACTTGCATGTTGTGCAAATCTGTTTCTTCCCCGTAATATTACGTCTTGGACACTCCACTACGGATGCTTCTCCCTAGACCTATAGAGGCAAACATATTGGCACCTTATCGTTGAATCTAATGTTGCAACGACATAAGTCAAATTACACCAACCCTAGTTGTTACTAAACTATCTCTATCCATGACCTTTCGGGCTCCATTCCAGCTTACTAGCTTACGGTCATCAGAACGGTGACTCGGCGACCCACATGCATACACCCATACAGTTTTAGACTCTCGCTCCTCCTATCATCCCAGTGTCACTCCTTAGGGAATACCAATAAATACGCCAGCATGAAAGTATACTAAGGTGTATGCCAACATGGTGTAACAATCATACAGTTAACAAGAATTTAAGGCACAAAGCAACATAATGTTCATAAGCATAAACTGATAGGGAAATCTTAGAATCTCACAAAATATCTACCAAGTCATGAATACAAATACAAATCCCCAAGCTAAATCACTGATCCCTAAACATTGAACCCAAATATTTCATTGGATTCAATGCCCTTGGGAAAAACAAGAAGAATTAAACTACGAGGGAATGGTTAGCCCCTTTTTCTCTCTACCTACTCTTAGGAAAAATTAGGAAAATGAAAATAAAACTACCCAAACTTAAACCCTAGTACACATAGGCTCCTATTTATAGTAGATAGAATTGGGCCTTAAAAAAGGCCCAAAAGGAGGGCATTAAACCCTAACAGCCACTGGGCGCAGAGCTTGCTACAGTACATGGCCCGTACCGCCCAGCTTGGCACAGGTCACTTACTGGTCGTTGGTCTCAGCCATCCTGAGTGAATGGCAGCTCCATTCATTACGGGCTTCCGCCTGGGAGCACCTTCCTAAGCATTTGAATGGCATAGGCCATGCAGATCCTCACGGGTTACCGGTTGGATGCGTGATTTCCACTTATGAACAGTGCGGGCTGCGAATATCCTTCTGGGTCATCGACTGGGAGTCAATTTCTTGAAAACTGATGGCGCGGGTGTGCTTACGAACAATCTAACAAATAAGTTCACAAAACAAGATCTAGATATTAACGTAAGTACATAACATCCATTAGGTCTAATAAATCTAAAAGGCTAAGGATTTAGACAACAAAACCAACAATGGCTATCTAAACCCCTGGTAATGTAAACCCGACAAAACCTAGCAATCAACCAACAAAAACATATTAAGAAACGGGTTAAATGCATTGGTTAACGCATACTTTTTGGTGCAGATCAATCCCCTCACACTTAAACATTTACTCGTCCTCGAGTAAACAAAAATGAGAAAAAAAATCTAAGCGGAAAGTAGCATGCAAAGAGAGTTAAGCAATACATTCAATCTTATTCCTAAACTACCCTAGTTCCCCCGAAGAGGTGAGACTCTCAAAAACCTCACTCCCCAAAGAAGCTAAAGTAACCTATCCAACCAATCAAACAAAGAAAAAGGCAAGGTATACGTGATAAGTGAGAATCCAACTTACTCCGTCAATGAAGCCGCTAAAGACAGCCAAATAGATGCTTAACATAGTTTCCAATTTCTCTCAATTTACCTAAGAGCCCTTTCGGATTTTCAACCTAGCTTCACACACATTGAACTCACTTCTCATCTTTTTCCACACCATGGTCTCTCACTTTTTCATAGTTTTTTCAACCTATCCAAACCTCTCTCAATGTTGCCTAAGTCGCCTTTTGGGTTTTCGACTTAGCCGGGTATATATATATAGTCACTTTTCAATTTTTTTTGTGTAACATAAAATTCCCCAAAGGTGTGCTTCATACTACATGAATAAGATCAAAGAAAAAAAACACCACAAAAAGTTTTCCAACATCCCAACAACTACTAAAAAAAGGTGCCCTCACACAAAAGCAAAAGTTTTCAAAACAAACTAGCAAAGTAAGTTTTTAAAACTAAATGAGGGAAAAAGAAAGTGAACAATATAGTCATCAAACATCCCAAAAAAATAGCAAGAGATAAAAGCATAATGATAAAAAAAAACAAGGGAGATGCCACCATGTGAAGGTGTTCCATCCCTTCCCCCGACGTACTTAGTTCATGCATTGTCTCCAATGCATGTGACCAAGGTAAGGAAAAGGTTGGAAACATCAAAGAGTCCTTAACACCGTCCACCATACCTGGCTCCATGTCACTGCTCATGCGGCTCTGTTGTGGGTGTTCATCTCCGATGCCTGCTGATCTCAGCCTATGAGTTATCTCTTGCATATCATGGTGAAGCATGTCCATATCCATCCTCAAGTACTGAAGATGATCGTCCACCCTGTCAAATAAGTACGCGGTCTCTCCCTGATGATAATCCAGATGTGACCAAACTGAGTTACATCTTGCCTCATCCAAAAAATGGAGTCTCCCGAAACATGCATCCACTCTGGCTCGTGTCTAGGTGGATGGTACCACATGTCGTTGGATGAAGTAGATTGATATCCCTATGAACCATACTCCCAGAATGGGCTGAAATGCTGGTGCTTCCAAGGGTGAGCCTCATACAAGGATGACAAAGAGATAATGTGTTAGTGTTGCTCTGGAGCTGGAGGGGGTACATGGCTACTGTGTCTGCTGGACTCCCCAAAATCATCAAAGTGAGAAGAGTAGTTGCACCTATGAGAATCTTCAGCATTGTTCCCGGTGAATTAATATGGCTTCCCCCTAATCTCAATCACTCTTTGCTAAGGTGGTGGTGGTATGAATTGATGCTCAATGGGTGGTGGTTGCACAAACATTGGTGGTGGCTGAAAATGTAGTGGCTATGGTGGTTGCTCCGGAATCTGATCCTCATCTACCCAAACATGGTCATCCTTTTCTTCTAGCTCGTCATCCTGCTCTAGCTGGGCCCTTCTAATTACCACCTATACACCCCTGATCTGGCTGAGCCATCAAGTCCTGGATCCTGAATGTCTTGGCTAGCTTGGTCCTCTCTGACTTGGGGATGCTCATGAAGTTGGCATTTTTATAACACTAATAGATCACCCCAACCTCTAACTATATCATATAATTCTCTACCATAGCTCCATGAGTGAGGGTGTATGAGAAATTTGGGTTTGTCCACATATCCTTGTCCATCGGCAGGTAAAATTGAGCAGCTAGTAGTATCATGCCCCCAGCTGCTATCTTACCTAACGATCTTGGGGAGAGGTCGTAGCACTACGTGATAAATTCATGGACTAGATTGAGGCAAACCCACCCAGTGTAACTCGACCACATCCTGCAGTCCCTATCATTAAAAGTGATGGCCTTCCATGGCACTGTACTACTATGCTCAACAGCCTAGCCACATATCTCACTGTCGGGTGCACTATATCACTGTTCTTGCTGGTCTTCACCCACGACCAGGGGGTGATGGCGGGCTAGAATATATAAACATTAAAATCCGAGTGATCCTGGGCATGTCCATCCACCTTAGTGTAATGCTTCCACCTGAAACATGTAGTGATGTCCTTGCATCATGATACGCACTTCATCTCCAAGATGGAATCTGGCTACCTTCCAACCAAACTGGTTCACCCCTAGCCTGACAGTTTCCAAGAACTCTAGGGATACCTAGTATAAGTAGGGCCCGACTTCATCGTGAAGTTCTTCAGTCCTATCCTCCTAAGGAGCACTCTGACTGGTTTGTAGAGTTTGAGGTCCTTGAGGGCCCTCATGTCTAAAAACCTCGTCTCTAGGATAAGACGTCCCACAAGACGCTCCCATTAGTCTTGATGCTCTTTGAGGAGCTTACACAACCCCATTAATGGCTAGCTAGAACCATGTCTCTGTCTCCTCGGCATATTGACAGGCAAGAACAATACAGGCACCTGCAAACACCAAATAACAGTCCAACAATCTAAATCAACTACCCCAAACTCAAACTATCCCACAAAATGTATAATCAAACTCAACACCCCCATCAATATGTCCTAAACATGCAATTATCCAAAGATGTCAAATCAAAATTTCCAAATTCCTTAAAAAATAGTTTCGCCAAGTACCTATGTGAAGATCGGAGATGAAATCTTGTGGATTGATGCTCGTGGAGTGTGTGAGACTCCCCCCAGACCAGATTCCAACAATTTCTAACAATATGAATGGATTAAATCTTCAATTTTTGGAGAAAAACTGAAGACAAGGGCTGAACTGATTTTTCAAAGATCTGGAGAATTTAGGATGCTTTTGGATGCAGTAGCTATGAGCTTTGTGCGCAATTGCGAAATGAAGATTTTGGGACAAGTTTGAGGCAATTTGTTTAAGAATTGAGGAAGTATGAAGGAAATTCGGATTGAGGAAGAAGAAGGCTTTGGATTTTTGGTTTCTGGGTTTAAAGAAGAGAATGAAGAAAATGTATGGAGAACGAGGCATTTCATAGATAGGTTCGTGGAATTCGATTGGTGGACTTGGGAAGCATGGGCGACATTCAAATGGCACGACCCGTGGCAGCTTAAATACCTCGTGCCAACTTTCTTTGGCACAGGCCGTGCTTAGCAATATGGACTTGTACCAGCTTGCTTTGGCACGGGCCGTGCCTAGTAAAATGGCCTCGCTCTAGCCTTCTTTTGCACGGGCCATGCTTAATAAAATGGCCTCGTGTCGGCCTACCTTTGGACTAGGATGGCACGGTCCGTGCTAAGCATTGCTCCTTCAAACTTTGTCGCAAAAATCTCTGCACCCAAAAACACAAAACTGAGAATAGTACTGTTCCAGCCAAAAAAATTAATGACAAATAATCCCTAAACATACCACCAAAGATCAAACACGACCCAAAAATCACTAAAAAAAATCAAAACCTACTAACGCAAAATAAAAGCACCGTTTCTTTATTGTCATCCTCACAACTTATTATTCATGCATTTTCAAGGTTTAACAAACATTGGTCGATAGGTCACCGAAATCACCGTCCTTGACACCACCCATAACCACGTCCCTATGGACGGGTCTCCACATTACCTTTGGCTTGGCCTTCACCTTGGAAGACATGTACCAAACACATGCATCCTTCACAACGGTAGACGCATTCTCGTTGATTTTGGGAGTAGGAAGGGATTTAGGAGGTTTTAACTCCTTAAATTGCTTCTTTCTCCGCTACATGTTAGTGTTTGCAATTGGAAGTAAAACATTCTTAATTTCACAATGAACATCCAAATCATTCTTATCAACATGTGCATCATCAAAGTTCTCATTCAAGGATGTTAGAACATGCAAGGTCTCTACAGTGGGTAATACCTCATCACAATCAAAATCATGTACCTTAGCCAATGTCGATCCCTTAGCCAATTCCTCGAGTTTAGGAGGTGGTCGAGGATTTTTTAAGTCTTTGCCACTCTCCACCGACGGCTGCAAGTTAGTGAGTATAGGAAAATAACCCACAATCAAAAGGTCATCACTAAACTCATGAATAGCATAGGTATCATCAAAATGGTCCTCATAATTAAAGCTTAAAATATGATTCATTTTATCACTCTCATCAACATTAGTAGGGAACTCACCAAGACATTCATGACCATTAATCATGCAAGAGTCATCATATTGATCAAGTTCATCACATAGAGATATGACATTGCACATAAGGGAGGAACTAGGTGAATCATAATTAAACTTATAAATATCAAGTCTAACCTTATCAACATCATACAATAGGGTTAATGTTCCCAAATGAACATCTATTTTATTCCTTGATGTTTTTAGGAAATGTCTCCCCAATAAAATTGGGGCTGCACCACCACCGTGCACTACATCAAAGACATAGACATTCTCTTAAAACACAGAATTTCATACCCTAACCATGACATCCTTAACTATACCTCTAGGGTAAGCTTAGGAAAGATTGGCTAGTTGGACAATAACCCCATATTGTCCCTAAGCTAACCCATGTCAAGGTTCTCATAAAGGCTAACAAAATTCACGTTGATATATGCACGCAAATTAATCATAGCATTTTAAACCAATTTACCACCTAAGGAAATAGGGATCGAAAACATTCCAGGGTCATCACACTTTTTAGGTATGTTCTTATTAGCTAAAGTGGCTACTCCCCCTATTTTCAAGTGACCTACTTTCTTAGTTGTTTGATCCTTCTTTTAGGGCATGCTTTTAAAAATAAAATTTGCACGAGAGAGAACTTTCTCAATCACATCAATAATAGGAATGCTAACCTAGACCTTCTCAAAGGCTTTGCAAATACGTGCTTCATTGGCTGACATCTTTGGCCTTCCCTGTAGAGCACTAGGAAATGGCGACAGAGGTATGATCCTTGCCCCGGTAGTGGGAAGCTCCTTTGTGGGTTCCTGCTCAACAACTATCTCTCGTTCTTCAAAGTTGTTCTTGTTGCTTTCCATAATTAGATCATCCTCTTGCACAATATCCATCTTGGACGAGCTTACCTTCTTACCACTTCTCAACTTCAAAGCACTCACATTCCGCGGATTTACCTTGGGTTGGGAAGGTAACTTTCCAGATTTCCTAGCCTCAAGTAGGCTCACCAAAGTGTCAAGTTAGTTGACTTGGACTTCGAGATTCTTGATACTCAGAAAGGCTCTAGTGCCAACCTCCCAAATCTCTCGCCTTCTCCGCTCCAGGAACACATCGTTATTCTTTGCCAATTAAGATATTACATCTAGGATGTTATGCGGAATACCTGAGAAAGAATAAGCAAAGAAAATAAAGCGAAAGACAAAACACCGAGAATTTACGTGGTTCACCAATTGGCTACATCC
>JAUOBV010366500.1:0-10700 GCA_032360425.1 Rubia occidens | reverse complement strand
CTCATTTTAAAGGTTATCATAATTATATATATCTCACTGAATAAAATTAAATATCAAATATTTTTATTAGTCCCACTGATTATAAAATACCCTCATCTAACAGTTTCTCAGTCTATAACAAAAATTTGTGATAATTTATTAATATTATTTTTACAATATTTTTCAAACTGATTTTTAAAATTAATATTTAGTCGACTATGTACAATTACTAATTCAAAATCATAATTTTAATTAGATATATCTCTTTATTTGATTATTATTCATTAGATTTATAAGTTTGTATTCATTTTTAACTTAATTTTGTGTATTCAGATTTGTTATGAGTTGACTTCACTTACTATTACTCTATTTTAAATGATCAAAACTTGATTAAAATTAAAACTAATTAAGGGTATTATAGTAAATTTTTCATTAACTTTACCTGCATTTAGGATTTCCCTACCTGTACTTAGATTTCCCCTATATAAAAACCCCACTTAATTCTAATATTTATGTCTAAAGAATTTATTAGTTTGACTCATAACCAAGTTGACTTGGTTCCTTATTAAATGCTAATTGACTTTTTATAATTACATTTGTTTTGGGTTGATTGCACCTAGGGTTATATAGTTGATTTATTGGGTTGAATTAGGTTCGGGTTGAATTGGGTTCGGACGAGATCGGGTTCGGGTTGATCTCAGGTTCGTGTTTAGGTCGGGTTTGGGTCCAGATTATCGGGTCATATTCATGTTTTGGTTTGAATTCGATCGTGTCGGATTCGGATACAGGTCAATATTTCTCGGGTCAAAAATCGGATTTCAAGTTGAGTGCGGTCGTGTTCAGATCGGGTTCGAGTCAAAATTTCTTGGCTCAAATCGAATTTCGGATTGATTCGATTGTGTCGATACAAGTCGGATTCTCAGTTCGTGTCAGATATTAACAGCTATTATCGCATGTCACGAAATTGGAACATCTAACATGCACTGTCAGGTTTTTTACGACTTTGAACATCGCATTTCATGCAATTGATATTATAGTAGAGATGTTTGACAAGGTCAACATTTTTCTCCATTTAATTCCTTGCGTGATCAATACTGACATCCATATGGCAGAAATAAATGGATATAAAGATTTCATTCATTAATTGTTGCAAGTTGCAAAAAGTAGGAAGCTCAGATCAGTAGTCAGCGGCCCTGGAAATACTTGATGAGTCTCCTAATATCATTTGATGGAAATTGGATATTATGGATTAGAAAGCTTCAACAACAAATTCTCAAATGGGTTTATCGGGTGTTTAAACGATTGACTTGATCAAAAAGTATAATGTGTGACAGAGTTTAAAAATGAATATTAAAATATAGAAGATTAGGAACAAATCCTTTTCCTCATAGATTTGTAATTTATTATTTCATGTATAATATCATATATACTAACTTATAAATATTAATCCAAATAAATTTAATGATTGTGAATTTTACATTTTATCATGGAATAAGCCATGTTTCTCTAAGTTCTAAAATTCTTCGAGTAAAGATTTTCAAAACCTTACCTTAATTTTTGGTTGCCTCTTTTTTCGATCTCCGCCGCCGATCTTCCCGTCCTCGGCTTTCAACGGTTTTTCTCCAGTGTTCTTATTCTTCGACATTTCTTGAATCCATGTTTTCAGCGTTCTCTTCACCGGCATCCTCATCACCGACGATTGGTGTTTCTTCTTTGCTGCGTGCATATGCTCCTAGGTTGTCTTTTCCGAGGACAAATTAGCCTTCTCCGATTTGGGTCGTCCTATGATTCTTGGCTTTCTCGCATTTTCTAAAAAGCGTGTGTACTTCACCCGCGTGTGAAGTAGATCATCAAGCCTCTGTCACGCATGTAGGCTACAGACCATCATCCAAGTAGCGCCATTTTCATATTTAGCGCGTGAACTCACACGCAGAATCCTTTATCAGTACTCGCTCTATTTAACCTTTGCATCTAAGTTCTCGGAGTTCAAGAATATCTTACGCTCAAATTATCGTGAGTAGCTTAGCTTTTCGCGATCGGTCCATTTTATTGCATGGTCCCAAAATCTCGCGATTCAGATAGTTTCTTGCTGAGTTAGCACCAAGTTAGCTTCTCGTCAGCATCAACTTTCTTTAAAAATTGAGTTATGGCTTATTTTGATCAACCACGGTGTCATTGGTGTGACTTCCTAGGTCATGTTGCTTATTCTTTCTTTAAATTGCACCATGAATGGTAGCTGTTATAGTGTTAGTGGTGTGAAAATTTTGTTCACATTGCCTCATGTCCTCACTTGTCCTCTCGAGTTGCTTCTTTTGTCTCTCTACCACAATCTTCTCAATTTTCTAGGTATCATTGCTCGATAACTGATTTTGGCGCGATGAACCACATGATTTCTTCTCAGTCCGTTCTTGATCGCGTAACTCCTTATTTTGTTAACAATTGTGTTACTGTTGGTAATGGTCATGTCCTTAATATTTCGCATGTAGGTCATTCTTGAGTCTATGATTCATTATCATTGTCTAATATTTTAATTGTTCCACAAATTACTATAAAATTATTGTCTATTAGCAAGTTAAATTGGATATGAATGTTATTATTTGTTTTATGATTCCTCTTTCACTATTACAAACATGTTTACTAAGGATGTTATTGGCAAAGGCTGTCATGATGGAGGGTTATATATTTTGGATTATGGTGGAGCTGTTTTATCCGTTTTTTTTGCTTCGAGTACTTCTAAAGCATATTTGAAATTTGGCATATTAGATTGGGTCATGTTCCTCACTGCATTATTTATTTTGAGCAAGTCTGGATGTTTATCTTTTACTTATCGATGATGAAGGTAAATGTCATTCCTTTACTGTGCATTACATTTGCTTGATTGGCTTCATTGTGATATTTGGGGTTTGTGCTTGTAGTCTCTCGTGCTGATTTTTCATATTATGTTATCTTTGCTAATGATCACTCTCGTTTCATTTGGTTATACCCTATATGACGCAAGTGTGATTTTGTACAGACATATCTTCATTTTGAGGCCCTGTTTGAGAATTGGTTTTCTACCTCTGCAAAGGTTTTACAAAGTGATGGCGGGATAGAGTTTGTGAATTCTCATATGCAATCTCATTTTGCTTCAAAGGGAATCCATTATTATCTTTCGTGTCCTTACACACTGGTGCAAAATGATCATGCTGAGCGGAAGCTTTGCCACATCACGAAATGAGGCTCTACCTGCTTTTCCATTCCGGTTTGAATAATTACTTTTGGTGGTGTGATGTATTTACTAATACTTCCCACACTATTAACACATGTCAACCTTAGTGTTATCTAATTAGTGTTCACTCTCTATACTTTTTGGTTCTAATCCCGATTATTCCATTTTTCATCCTTTTGGCTTGGGATTTTCCATATTTGCGTCTCTATGCTCCTCAAAAGTTAGTGCCTCATAGTTTCCCATGCATTTTCTAGGATTATAGCTCTAAGTATAAAAGCTATCGATGTTTGGATCCCGATACAAAGGAATTTATTACTCGCATGCTTGGTTTGATGAGCATTTCTTCCCGGCTTCTCGCCTTGGAATGGTGGTTGCTCCTACTTCTCTTGATATGTTGGTCTTCTTGGAGCCTACTTCGGTTTCTTCAGAGGTGTTGAGCACTCTTCTTCTGGTTCTCAGCTCAAAGTCCTCGATACCGCCATTGGTTCGCACTCTGCGCTGGCCACCCCTTTTTCCATGACCATCTCATGTATCATTGGCTACTGCCATGTCTTATCCATGCCACACATATCGGTCTAGTGAACATACATGCTATCAGTGGGCGCCCAAGCCCCATCCATGAAGTTCTACGCATCCGGTGCAGTCCTCCTTGGCGAAGTCTCTTCCGGCTGGCCTTCCTCAGCCTGGTTCTACAGCTCTTTCATTACCAATGCCACTATCGTCTGAGCCTGCTTCTCCGTATCCCCTGACTACTCGTTCAAGAACTGGCACACTCAGGTTCAAGGATTATTCTCATTATGATATTTATGGCCTTTCGAGTGCTTTATTTATTCAGACTGAGCCTCACAACTATTTTTTGGAAGTCAAGGATTATGATTAGATGACTGTATTTGATGGTGAAATGGCTGCCCTTCATAGTAAGAAGATTTGGGGAGTCATTCTCACGTCCTTCTCATCAACGTGGTCGGCTCAAATGGGCGTTCCTATAGAATTTTAAGGTTTGTGGCTCGATTGATTGCCACAAGGTGAGACTCGTGGCTCAAGATTTTTAGTAACTTCCATGTTTAAATTTTGATCACATATTTATCTGAGTGCTCAAAGCTTCTATGTTACGCATTGTCTTATATATTGTTGTTTTTCATGAGTGGTCATTACATCAATTGGATGTAAAAAGTCCCTTCTTGAATGACATTCTTGACTCAACGGTTCACATGGAGCAGCCCATTAGTTATAAGGATCCCATGCACCGTGATTATGTTTAGTGACTGTAAAAGGCTATGTATGGTTTGAAATAGGCTCCTTGTGTATTATTTCAATGCTTTAGCTCTTTACTCATTAGCCTCGGCTTTATCTTTAACTATTCTGACAATTCATTGATTTTTTACGAAAGGTGCCTCCTTACTTTATCTTTTAGTTAATTTGATGACATTATCCTCACATGGAATGATGGTCCTCTCATTTATAAATTTATTGATTGTGTGAATCATGAGTTTATGATCACCGGTCTTAGCATCTTATCGTATTATTTCTTGGGTTTGGAGGTTGGTTATTCCTATTTTAGATGGCTTATTCCTTGGTCATGCGAGATATGCCAAGAATACACTTATTCGTACCGATATGACTGATGATGTTCTGTTTCCACTCCTTTTGAGGCTTATTCTCAACTCTTTAGCTCTTTAAGCAAGTCGATTGGTAATCCCACACATCATCGCTCTTTGGTTAGCGCTTTTCAGTTTTTTGACGATCACACATCCTGATTTGCCTTATGTTGTTAGTACAGTCAGTCAGTTTATGCAGGCTCCTACTGGTCAACATTTTCTTGATGTCACTCAGACTTTGCACTATCTTCGTTTTACTCTTCACTTTGGGCTGTCTCTTTGCTCAAATTTATCTGATCCTGTTGTTCTTGGCTCTTTTGATGACGACTGGGCTCACTGTTTGGAGAATTGTAGGTCGACTGAAGGTTACGCTATCTCTCTTGGTGGTAATATGCTTGCAGTGCTAAGAAACAACCTACGGTGTCTTGTTCTAGCTCGGAATAAGACTATCGTACTATGACTAATATTGAAACATAACTGGCTTGGATGATGAATCTTCTTCGGGATCTTCGTGTGTCGTCAACTACTCCTCCTATATTGTTGTGTGATAATAGTAGTGCTCTCTTTCTTACTCAATATCCTGATTCATATAAGAGAGCCAAGCATATTGATATTGATTATCATTTTGTTCGTGAGATGGTGGGTTATGGAAAGTTTAAGGTATTTCATGTTTCTTCAGACCTTCAACTTGCAGACATTTTTACAAAGGGTCTACCTTGTGCTTAGTTTGATTTTCTACGTTCCAATGTATAAAATAAAGATAAAGAACGAATCATTTTTCTAATTGATTTGTAATATTCTATTCCATGTATATTTGTACCATTTATACTCATCTATAAATATCAATAAATACTCATCTATAAATATTTGTACCTACTATTGCGTGTTTTACATTCTATCACTGCATTTCATTTTTATATAAAATTTTGCTTTATCAAAATAATATGGCGATAAATATTCATATATTCTTAGATTGTATTTTCCTATTTTTATAATGTTATTATTTTTTAAAATTAAATTTAATTTTTATGAAAGGACATAAATTCTTTATTTAAATTTGAAGTGATTGGATCAAAGTTTTAAGATATTAGTTTTTTATTATTAAATATGTATTTATATATATACACAAAGTCTTGTTTTAGACCGATTAATCGTCAGACATGATCAATTATATTTATTGAAAGTTTTAATTTGTGTGGGGTTTCTTTTAAAATATGTTAATAAACCAAGGGACTTAGAAATTAACCCAAAGTTGGATGAAAATATAAAATCCTATTTCTCTAGAATTTCCATTTTCATTTCTTTCTTTGTTGGTTCGTCTTCTTTGCTCTTTCAACTCCTCAAACCTGCTTCAACTTTTTAAAACCGCTTCAACTGCTCTAAACCGCTCACTAGCTTTATATATTTGCTCAAATTTGCATGATTTCTTCGTATTTCTCCATTTCTCATCGATTAATCGATACTAATGTCAGGTTTTTCTATTTTTCATTGTCAAACTGGGATTTCTTGTGATTTTGAGTTTGCTTTTGTGTTTTTTGCATGTTTAGAGATGGTTTCTTTGAAATCTTGTCACGTCAAGGTTTCGACTAAGCGAGGTACTGTTTCTTAACCAGAGATTTCTTCAAAAAAGGAAAATGTGAAACCTCGTAAACCTCATGGCTATTCACAAGGAATATTTAGTCTGTGATTGTGTTTTGATCTTATAAATGTGGTCTCGAAGTTTTTTTCCGAGTAAATTAGGGTTGTGTGTATTTTGGTGTTGCATTTTGTATATTCATGTTGATTTTCATATTTACTGGTTGATTTTTTTCCCCATAATCTTGCTCTATTTTTTATGATGAAACGAAGTGTTGTATTATGTTTTGAGCAATTTCTGTAGAGCTTTTTGGGGGGATTGATGATGTTTAGGGTTTTTATGTTGATTTTTTAATTTTTTAATTCTGCTGGTTTTGGCTCTATTATTTACAATTTGAATGGCCTTTTGGCATGTTGATGGTTGATGTTTGATTTTTTTTTTCCTGATGATGTTTAGTTATACTTGTGAAATTCATTGATGTTTATCCCATTAGTGATGAGTGTTTGTATACATTTGATGAGATTTACCTTTCATATATTATTGTTATTTTGAAATGTTGAAGTTTATTAAGTGTGCAAGTTTAGTTGTTTTTTAGTAGTACTGTGATGATATTTGAGATATGCATTCGATGTTTAGTATTAGGTGTATACATGGATTTTATTATTTTATGATGATGTTCAGTTTTTTTTTTTATGTTGTTGTTTTTATGTGCATGTGATTATGACATTAATGTTAATTCAAGTCTTGCTGGGGCTATGTTTATTTTTTTACAGTTTTAGTTTTTGTTATAATGTTGTCAAACTATGTTGATGTTTAGATTTCTGGGTGAGATTGTGTTTATTGATGTGTAGAATTCTGAGTGAGGTTGTGCTTATGTTTATAGAGCTTCAGAATATGTTATTATGTGATTATATTTTTTTTTGTTGATATTTGGATGAGATTTATGTGTTCAATTGTTGAGTTTATTATATACATTAGTTTTTTTTGCTATTGTTGATTATTTTGTGCAAATGTGTTGATGTTTATAATTATGTAGTTGTTAGGTTCTTGTTTTGATGTTGAAGTTGTTTATTTTGTTGTTAAATTTGTGTCTATTGTTGTATTTGCAGTTGAAACTAGGCAGTCGATGAGGGACCACTACTCATCTTGGACGATGCATAGCCAGAAGGGAAAGCCTGTGATTCCTCGTTCTTCACCAAGAAAAGAAGTAGACGTTGATAGACTAGGTAGTATGTCAAAAAGTAGAGGTGCGAAGTGAATTGGGACCTGCTGCTACTAGTGAAACCAGATCAGTCGATGTTGATCCAATTAGGAGCATTTCAGAAGCACCGTTGCAAGGTGATGTGGGTCCTAGTGGTGTCATTGAAATAACTATGGTAGTTTGTAATTCACCTCACTACTAAAAGACAGGGTCATTAGCACCGGTAATTCTCCGCAATAGCACCGGTATTTTGACCTCCTGAAGTAACGGTACATAAGTATAACGCTGGTTACATAGGCACCGATACATGATGCTATTGTCGTACATTATTAGAACCGGTACCATATACCGATGCGAGTAATATAATACCGGTGCATATTTCCGGAACCACATGTTTAGTTTACCGGTGTTTTATTTAAATACCGGTGTATGTATGTATTATATTAGTGGGGCCCGACCCTGGTACATTGCACTGGTCGAATAAAATATACCAGCATAAGCAATTATAAAATGTGTGATTTCAAACTGCCATTATTCACACCGGTTATGTATACCGATGTATATTGATTACACTGGTAGTTCAAATCTGTAAACTAGTGCCTAGATTTAAACACCGGTATCTATTAATACCGATGTTTATGTGTTGTTACACCGGCTGCACAAGATACCAGGGAAAATAATTATTACGCCGGTATGAAATCAATTATTCCGATGTAAGTTTGAATTTATTTTTGCAATGCGCTATTGAATTATGGTGTAGTTGAGGATTGAATGGTTTACGTTTAAGTTCTTGATTTTCCATGTGTAGTCAGGTTCCAGTTCCGTCATTCTCTTCTCCTTTTGGTATATGCAAGCAAGTCTGTAAAATAAAAATAATTTAAAATGTTATGTTGTTCGAGTATATTACATTAATGTATTTTATTTGATTGATATTAATACCTAGAAATCACCCTTTGTTCAATCAAGTTGGTTGGTTTAACACCCCCTGACAATGTGTCTAGAGTAAAAACCTCATCCTTGCTAGGAAGGATAATGATAAGGTAACAATGATCATTGTGGGAAAATGAAACTAGTTAATTAATGAAATGGAAAAGGTTAGAAATGTAATAGTTAAATTATTAATCGTGGCTTACATTCTAAGGTATGACACCATGTACAACTCAGCTTTTGTTTCCTTTATCGTTCCCCAAATAGCATCAAAATGCTTTTGGACCTCCTTTTCCTGCCACCCTACAATCTGTGTTAAGCCTCCCATGTTTGAAGGATAGAATTGGATATGGCCCGCATTTAGTTTCATACACTTTCTCCCAGAGGTTCCTATTAGAGTAAGGACATTTAAAGAATTGAATCTAAAACAATTTAAAATATAAGCAAGCATGTAAGGTTCGAAACTCACCCTATCCACATATCCATTTGTACATTATCGATCTAGGTTATCGAGTGGAAGTTCCTAGCTTGTTGCCAAGCACAACCAATTGATCTATGCCCACACCGCTGGCATATTTGACAGCAAAGTCAATGGTTGGAAAACTAGGAAGAATATACATTTATTATTCTTTATCATTTTCCGCACTGCAGCATTACAATCAACGATGTACCTCTCCATCAACGGGTAGTCTGTCAATTTCACATGTTACAAATATGTGTGGTAAACTTATACAAATGGAATTAAATATAACTTGAAATTGTTGGTAATATATAAGTAAGCATTATGCTTGTGGTACTTAAAAGTACATGTTTGGGTGGCTTTGCGATGATTTTTACTTTGTCTGAAGGTCGGTAATTGCTAGTTGACTGGGATGGCTTTCATGAAGATATACTAGTTTTCCCCTGTTATAAAATTTCATTAATATCATTTATAGTATGTAATACTTGTAATTGTATTTTGTGTGAAAATTTACTAAGGAGTAACGAGAATATACCTCTTCATCGGTGAGAATCATAAGGTTATTCTCGTCATCGTGTATTTTCATATTGTCCTCGTCCTTAACGTTGTCACTTGGGTGCTCGTCTCCCTGGCCTATCAAAGAGACTAGACAATTGACCACGCAATCCAAGGTCTCTCCAACATCCTTGAACTGGTTGTTGGCTGAGGGTAATCCCACCCTAACATGGTAGATTGGCTCGCAAACTCTTACATGAGCAACCCTAACTTGAGGACTTTGCTAATGAAGAGGGATTTTTCGAAGCCCGTGTGCAACCTTAACCTTCTTACCATCAATGTCTTTCATGAAAATGTAACATGTGCACCATCCTGGTAGTTTAACAATTGAGAAAAATGTTAACTTTTATATTCCAGATTATAAGATTTGAAATTTATTAAGAAAGTAAATATATTTATGTAGCCATCTTCATCACCATCTCCATCGCTGGGCTCTCCACTCGAATTTGTAGCAGCGTCAGTAAGGTCAACCATTGCCAAGCCCTACCAGGATATTAACAACGCCTGTAACTGCGATATCCTTGCCTAACTGGTCAAAGTATACCACCACGCCCTTGACGACCAGTAGAACAGTGGATGCTCTCTTCGACATGGTTTTCTTGGTAGAGAAACTGCTTCTACATTTGTTGCGTGTTAGATTAGGAATGGCCAAAGATACGAGTAGCCTAGTTTGAGTCCTTCTGTACCTACCGGTGTGATCTTTTATATTTGTAGCATTGATTAGAATGTCCTCACCTAGATGCATTATGAAGGTCCCTTGTCTCGTTCATCCTTAACTGTAATGATATGGAATTGGAAATTTTTATAGGAAAATTGCATTCATAACTAAATGAATTTAGGTGCAAGCAATATATTAAACTTACAATGTCCTTAGAAATTGCAAAAACCTCTTTTGATGTGTAGTCCCCTCCCTTTCCATTGTTCAACTCTAGGTAAACAAGCAATATATTCAGCTTCAAATCTTTTAGATTGAGTTTTTGCTCAATCTCCTCTTCATTGAAGCCCTGGTTGGACAACTTCTTCCTCTCCTTTTCTGGGAGGCCATTGTCGTGCCTCTCAAAGATAGTATTTATAAGCCCTAATTGCGGCTAGCTACTAGAGAGTAGATAGTAGCAAGTCGGGATTGTCCACGAGGAAAAGGGGGGGTTTATCGAGTGTTAAACGTAGTTAAAAAGCACACGAAAAAGTCACTCTAC
>JAUOBV010366392.1:0-10701 GCA_032360425.1 Rubia occidens | reverse complement strand
GATTACAAAATGAAGGATTTAGATACGAAAACCAAAAATGGTTATCTAAACCCCTTATGATTTAAATCTACCTACACCTATCAGCCTTCCAACAAAAAGATAACACAAGAGATGATAAATGCCTCAGAAAATACATGCATTTGACGTCTCATCAGTTACCTCAAATCTCACATCGTCAGCATAGTCAACAAGAAGGTGTGGCTCGTGTTAGAGTTTGTGAGCCAATCTACCATCCTAGGGCCAAATTGCCCTCAGTCGACTACCAATTGGACAACATCGGTGAGGTAATGGATAGCGTGATAAAGTGGCCCGTCTCTTTGATAGTCAAGGGAGACGATCAACCTAGTGAGAAAGATCTGGAAGATGACTACAATGAATTGGCCAACAATGATGCGGAGATTCAGATTATCATCAATGATGAAGTAAATTCTTGTTACACTTTTCAACATCTTTTTCATAAAAAATAAAATCACACCTGTTGCTAAACAAAAAATTTTATAATGAATTGTTGGAATAGGATAAAGTGGGTACATCTTCCAGAAAATGATCCCATTCGAGCACCAATTATAGGCCATTATTAATAGTCCATCATCAATACCGACAACCGGCAAGAGGTCACCAAAATAGGTCCTTCACTATAACACACTTAATTTATTTCCATGCCATATATTCAGATATTTTATTGACTTATAATTGTATTTGTTGTAACTTCTCCCCCCCCAGATTCTTAACAGGAGCAGCTTGAAGGATTCCTCCCTAATGGAGATATTCATCGCCTTTTGCAATGCTACTATCATGGAAATGATAAAGAATAATGATTGTATATTCTTCCCCATTTTCCATCTGCTAACCTTTGTAGTAAAGTGGACGAATGGATTGGGCATAGATATACTAGTCGAATTCAGCAACAAGCTCGAAAACTACAACTCAGTTACCTGGATCGATAATGCACAAATGGATGTGTGGATGGGGTGAGTCCTGTACCAAAAATATTTACTAACATTTTTAATCAATAAGGATTCAATGCATTAATTGACATTATTTTAACATGCACATCTGGGAGAAAGTCTACGAATCAAATGGCGGCCACATCAAATTCTTCCTTTCAAACACCGGAAACTTGACTGACATCGACAAGGACGTCGAACAACATTTCAATAATATTTGGAACAAAATGGCTATAAGAGACGGAGAGTTCTACATTTTCCTCTTCATCAGAATGTAAGGATTTTTCCCAGGTTGACCAATTGCATTAATAACCTCTTCCATTTCATTTCTTAATTTGTTTCTTTATCCTGTAGGGATCATTGGTACCTCATCATTATCCATCCGAGCACAGATAAGGTTTTTGCACTAGACACACTGTTGGGGGTATCAAACCAATAAATGTGATCAAGAATAGGGTGATTTCTAGGTAATACAATTAATAGATTTGATAATATACTACTGTATTTCCCTCCAATAACTTGACGTGGTAATTTAATTTCATTAAAGTCTTGCTTGCACGTACCAATGGGAGAAGAGAAAGACGGAACCAAATCCCGACTGCACATGGAGTATCAAGAACATAAAAGTAAGTCATTAAATCCTACAAATCAATGTTAGAAACATCATTTGTTAACTACGGAATTGGTTATGAATTATTCCATTTCCATGTATAACCGAACTCAGCTTGGTTCATGGAAATGTGGGTACTTCGTCATGCTATTCATGGAAGAATTGGTTCTTCACGCAAAGTCAAACAATATCCTTGAGGTAAAAATCACAAGTTCTAAAATACTTATTCATAATTTCTATTACGGACACAATTGTACACTAAAATTATAACTTTAAATATCACAAACATTTTTAGAGGGCAATGAGTCATACCATATTTACGAAATTCAAGCTTGCATGGAGAGATGGTGCGGGCGTGAATCAATGATTACCAGCAACAGGAAGATACTTCATTGTAACTGCTAGATGATAGGAATGACATCTAGGGTTGACTATTTAATTATTGTGCTTCAAAATATTGATTTTGTATTGTTGTTTAAGGTCCGATTCTTAGAGAAATTGTGTGGTTTTTTAAATTTCTGTGCATTCAGGGTTGTTAAACATTTCAATTAATTTTTTAAAATTTTGCGATCAATACTTTCATACATTTAAATGCCATTTGTTGGGTTCAATTTATAGTTTTCTCAATTCACTTTTTTTTGCTGTAAATGCCCCGGAAATGATCTGGGAAGGCCCACCAGGAAATAAATAGGTAATGGATTTTTTCCCAAAACCTACACCAGTAGAAATCTACAATATCGGTGTAAGAGAAAATGTACCACTATAAGAATATTTTCATACTGGTGTAAGATCATCATCAAATAGAACTGGAAACTTATCAAAAATACCAATTAAGCTATGCCACTGAATAATACCGGTGTAACTTAATCATTCATTTTATCGGTGCAATGTATTTTTGGATTATACATCGAGACTCAACCAAATATCGGTGCACATGAACAATAAATTTATACACCGTTATTCTTCCCTCTACCGGTGCAATTGTTATTGTGCTCCCCTTATCATATGAAAAATATCTACACCGGTAATTGTTTTCTACACCAGAATTATATTTTGTTGTTACTTCACCATACATTGCTTAGAAATTCTTAACACTGGTAAGTTATACCGGTGCATAGTATATTATACATCGGTATTTTGGTACCGGTGCATATGTAACGACCAAGTACACCGCTATACTTACACACCAGTATTTTCCAGGGAGAATTTACCGATGCAATTGTGGGAAAATACAGGTGCTATTGCCCCTGTCCTGCAATAGCACCTGTATTTTAACAACTTCATCATTCCACTCTATAGTTAATTAGCCCGTGTGCACATCAATTTATTTTTTATAAGTTTTCAAGAATGGTCTACATAAAATAATAGGGGTGGCTTCCTTTCCATTTTCCATATCTAGAACCTTAAAATGCTTCGGAAAAGTTAGTTCATTAACTTTAACCAACACATCCACCAAAATACTTCTTGGGAAGCGATCGGCCAATTGAACCACTACTCTAGTCTCACACAATTTTCCAAGATTAAAGGTTTATCCAAGAAGTATGGAATAAAATTAATTGACCCTTCTAGTTCTAGTATGTCATCTCTAAACAAGGTACTTCCAACTATGCACGGAACTGTAAACATGCCTGGGTCACCACATTTTGGGGGAATTTTTTTGTAAGATGGATGACACATGGCTATTTACTTGTTCCACCATTTTAGACCTAGAAACATGCTTTAGGGTGCATAAAGTTTTTAAAACTTAGCATATATAGGTACTTGAATTATAGCATCAACAAGAGAAACACTTATCTCAGAACGTGGAAATTTTTTGGAGAGTTTCCTACTATTGTCATTCTTCTTCTTATCCCTTAATGCTTCCAGGAATGGTGGTGGAGGGTGAATTTTTTTATTCTTCATTTATCTCCAATCTTGGATTTTCTCCCTTCTCGAATTCTCATCCTTGTGCTACTATGTTCCTCTTCCAGCAATACAAGGAATATTTCATTCCATATTCCTTCTGATTCAATCAGCATGTGACCCCCATTGACCTCTATCTCGAACCTCACATTCATCACACTTGCTTGTGGGATTTGGAATCCATGTGAATTTCATTGGTATTTGCCTTTAGCTTTGACCTCTAAGTCCTGAACTGACAAGGCTAGGCTGTCAACATTAGCTTCTAAGACTCTTATTCTTGAATATAGTTTGGTATCTAAGTATTGGATTTCCTCATGGATTTGGGAGTATAACTTCTCATTATATTTAACCATAGTTATTATGGCTTACTTATGATGGTTTGATGTGTCAAAATTATAATCCTCTCGATAGTTTATTTGACATCACACTGATAACCACCCCATTGTTGCCCTCTCAAAACACCATGCCCTCAGCCTCTTGCTCTGATAGCTCTATCTTTATACTACCATAGACAGTCGTCGGTTGTATGGCCTTAGAGAAAAAACTTGCAACACTTTGCTTGATGAACTCTCTCCCTTATGAGTTTTTTCATCATTGATTTTAGGGATTGAACTTGTTCTTCCAAATTTGGGGAGATAATATCCATATCATCTCTTTTATTCATCCTTGATCGGTTACAAAACAACATCATCCCATTGGACAATTCCTCGAAGAGGGTCATTGCTTGCTTAAGAATCTTGTTTGATAGGGATTCTTTGCAAGACGCATTTACCAACATTATATCCTTCTTGGTTATACCATCGAAGAAGAAGTATACAAGCTCTCCATTCGATATGGAAAGCTTACCAACAACCACTTAAACTCGTAGAGAATTTCATTAAAGTGTCGAGTTGTAGGACAATGGCTTCTTGAGTCTGGCTGACATAAAGGAAGTGAAGAACTTCTCCAAAAATGACCTCTTCATATCCATCCAACTTGCAACGTATCTCGGGGGGATTATATTACAATAAATCTTTTGCAGCACTGCAAACTGAGAAAGGAAATGCTCTAAGGTTTTAGTTCTCCTTGGATACCCCACAGGCTTCATATTATTTCACACTCGGGTCATCCCATGGAATGTTGGAAAGCATTGGATCATTTCGAACTTGATCTAGTAAGTAACATTGGCAGGAAATGGTGGGAAGATGATGCGAAGCATAATTATGTTTGTACGATCCGTCTTCTGGAACGGCCTTTCGACCTTCTAATTTGGCCAAGATTGTGCATGTTTGCACGATCCATCCACTAAACCTTAAATTATATTTGGAAACTTCTTGTGATACATACCGTGTAATAGGGCGCAATCTATGTCCAAAGAAAAATCTGAATTCCCTTGAACATTATTTTCCTTTTGACTTCTTTTTTTCATTTACTTTCTTCAATATTCCACAATCATGTTTGATGGCCTTCACTATTCTACCAATCTTGCAATTGGTCTGCAATCTACTATTGATATACACCTAAAAGCATGTGTTAACCAATGCATTTAGCACACTTATTAGTATCTTTTGTAAGGTGGATTGCTAGGTTTAGTTGGGTTTACATCACAAGGGGTTTAATTAGTCTTTGTTGGATTTCTTGCTTAAATTCCTTCTTTTGTAGAACTATTTAGACCTAATGGATGCTATATCCTTACAAGTATCTAGATCCTATTTTGTTAGCTTCATTGTAGATTGCTCGTAAGTAATTCATAGTAGAATACCATTAGCAAGAATGGTGGTAGATATTTGAATATCATTTGCAAGGATGTTTGTAGACCAAAGGTTACGTGCTTAATCGTGGTAGTAGATGAAAATATGACAAAGAGAAAGGAGTTAAAGCTTAAAAACCTTAAATACTGGCATGACCGTGTTCTTCTGTATGACCTGTGCCAAGAAAAGGGATTTTACGTCTAGGTACTGCATGGGCCTTGCTCTTTTGCACAACCCGCGTGCATCGAAGATCAAGGTTGAACACCCAGTCAACGCCCTACAGGGATTTTCACTACTGCGCCATTTGAAGAAGTAAATGCTCAACTTTAGCACACATCCCACACGAATCTACATGGGCCGCGCCATCCCAAAAGCTCGAAGACCCTTCCTGCTGATAACCTGCAGGGATTTTATGGACGTGATGTTTAGAAGGCTAGGAAACCCTATCCATCCAACAGCCCGAGCACTTTTGCATAGGCAATCCCATGTGGGCCAAGTGTTATTTCATAGCTCGTGCTGCTGTATAAACCTCAGGTTTCTCTAGTTTTTGGGCTTCTTTAAGGCCCATTTCCTACCTGCTATATGAAGAGCTTATATCTACTAGGGAAAGGAGTTAAAGAAAGAGAAACATTACTTGTAATTTCATTCTCCTAGTTTCTAAGAGTAAGAAGAGAGAAAAAGAGAATAACCCTTCTCTCTTCTTTTAATTTTTCCTAATTTTGCCTAAGGAATTGACTCCAATGGTAAAATTTGGTTCAATTCTCAGGGAGTAGTTTATTTTCTTGGGGATCTAATTTGTATTCATGACTTGGTAGAGATTGTGTGAGATTTTTTATTACCCTATCTTATATGTGTATGAATATTATAATTGGTTCTCACTTTACATTCTTGAAATGATGCATGTTAATTTTACGCTTTGATGCACCATTGTTGTATGTAATATGATTCGCGCTAGGCTTGTTTCCCTTGGGAGTGTCCGGTTAGGATGTGCGGGATCGAGAGTCTGGGATATGTAAGTGTAGGTACATAGGCCGTGAGCACCACATCTGTATGAGTGTATGTTTAAGTTTGACCGGGTTAGGAACCCCGATAGATAAAGCATAATAGTTTTTAGTAACTAGGGTAGTAGTGTAGCAAAATTTATAGTTTTAACTCTAGATTCATCCTGAGATGCTGATTCTTTTTCCTTTATAGACCTAGGAATAAGCGTTCATAGTGGAGGCTCGGGATGTAATTCTTTAGGGGAAAGAGGAGCATGTAAAGGTTGGTGTTGATGGAATAGATGTCGGCTTTTTTGTGTGACGGACATTGGGAAGTGTTGACTATCAACTAAACTATGTGTCTAAGACATTGAGATAGGTTTATACATTTTGTATTTGATAGAATCTAGGGTCAAAATTATATATCAGTCATGTGATGAAAATATCCCCAAGTTTTAGCTTAATATAATTTATTCTCTTGATTTGCATGTTTAGTAGTTTATAGACAACTCCCCCCACCCCTAAAACCATGTTTGCGACACTAGCTATTCCCGACACACAATCAGAGCGATGCTCATTAGTAAGTCTTTCATATTTAAATTTTTAACCCTAGCATCTCTGTGGATGACCCCGGACTTGATACTAGCTACTCTTTGGTAGTTGGTAGTACGTAGGGGAGGGACATATAATTTTTTTTTATCTTTGATGTACTTCTAATCTGTTTGCTAGTGTTTTCTTCTAGGATTTGTAGTGTCTACTTTCTTGTTTAGGGTACATATATGTACCATGAACTAAGGAACTTTATCCTTTCTAACGGAAAACGCAGGTGGTCAGAGGAGAAGGAGGAGAACTGGAGGAGATATTCCGATCACCTACCCATTTGGTCGTTGATTAAACTCATGAAGAGGCTTCATAAAGATAAGATATTTATATTGTTTCTCCAATTCCTACTACTAGAATAACTATAGGGTAGATAGCGGAAAGACCGGGGTTGTCAACAGAGATGCTAGGAAATTAACAGTTAACTATACAAAGCTGTGATCGGGTCGTCAATTCGATCATATGTCAAGTAAAACTAATGTTGCAAAATAGGTTATGAGGGGGTTAATAAAAAAACTATAGGCATGTAAGAAAAAAAGAGTAGAACTATATATCGCTATCACTTAGGAAATATTTGCGCATAATGACTAGTGATATGTTTTGATCCAAGACATTTAAACATAACCTAATGCTTATTCCATGTAGTGTGGTCCATGATGTACACTTACCCTTACCTATCACGTAGGGTGCTATTGTATTCTTCATCAACACCGCTTCCGTAATTAGGGGAGTGCAACAACGGTCCTGCCTCCTGTGCAGATCTAAATCTCCCCCGTACGATTACGTCCCAGGAACTCCATTACCAATGTTTCCCCCTAGGCTTAAAAAGGAAAAGGGATAGGCACATTATCATTGACTCTAAGGTTGTAAAATGCGCTGACCCTAGTTTCTACAAAACTATATCTATTCATAACCCTTTGGGCTAACTCGTTAGCTAAGACTAGTGTATGGCCAATTATAACATTGAATCGGTGACCCACATGCATACACTCATATGGTCCTGGACTATCGTTACCCGCATACATGTAGGTTTCACTCCCCCAGGGATATCAATATATGTGCCAATAGGAGAGTAGACTAAGGTGTATACCAACATGGTGTAACAATCATGCAATTAACAAGAATGTAAAGCACAAGTCAACACAATGTTCTTAAGCATATAAGGATGGATAGATATTAGAATATCACAAAATAACTACCAAGTCATGAATACAAATATAGATCCACAAGCTAAATCACTAGTCCCTAAGCATTGAATCAAAGTATTTCGTTAGATTCAATGCCCTCGGGAAAAAACAAGGAGAAATAAATTAGAGAGAATGGTTATCCCCTTTCTCTCTCTACCTACTCTTACGAGAATGATACTAATGAAAACCAAACTTAAAACCTAGTAGACATAGGCTTCTATTTATAGTAGTATGGAATTGAGTCTTGTAAAAGGCCCAAAAAGAGGCCAAAAACCCTAACAACCGTAATTGGCACGGGTCGTGCTATATCACACAGCCCGTGTTGGCTTGGCTTGGCACAGTTAATGTCATTCAGCACGGGCCGTCAGCTGGACACTTTGTCTTGGCCATTCTGAGCACACGACTAAGCCATTCTTCATGGGTTGGGAACTCGTCCTTAATCAGTTGAACGATATGGGCCTTGTATATCTTCACGGGCCACCGGCTGAATGCAGGATTTCCTCTTCTGAACGGGGATTGTTTGCTTGGAGTCTATTTCTGAGAAAACTGACTGCGAGGGCGTGTAAATTTTCACACCTTGTGGGCTGGTCTTTGGATGTCGACTTTGAAGGAGCACAAGTCGTGTAAAATGGCACAGCCCGTGCCCATACTAAGTCACAAGGGGTATCACAATGGCACGAGCCGTATAGAACCAAGTGGCACGTGCCAAGGACCTCTGGCACCATCGTGGTGGCTGGCACGACCTGTGTTGATTCACACGGTCGTGTCAGTTCTTTAAGTGTTGGACTCAACTCCCTTCTTCTTCTTGGCTTGATTCCATCTACTACCATGTTTTACTCGTGACCTTCTGTCTACTATCACTCTTGCGGATGACCTTCTACAAAACTACGCTGAAGTGATCACTAGCATCCTGCCAATAAACTCACAAAAACATAATCTAGGAGCTCGTGAGGACTTAGTGTCCATTAGATCCAAATAAGTCTAAAAAACTAGGGATTTCGTTAAGAAAACCAACGGTCATCTAAACCATTTGTAATGTAAACCTAACTAAAACTAGCAATCCACAAACCAAAACAAAATAACAAGCATGTCAAATGCATTAGTTAACACATGTTTTTAGATGCAAATCAGTGGCAATGCTTGCGTTCTGCTCGACCATTTTGCTTGGGTGTGGATGAAAAACAAAACTGGTAATAGATACCAAGGGCTGAAAGATGAAAGCATAGTTGAGAGTTGTGAATTCAGTACCACCATCACTCTGGAAAACTTTAATAGATAAGGAGAATTGATTTTCCACAAGTCTCTGAAAAGCCACGAACACATCAATGAAGTCTGAATTTCACCGCAAAAGATAATACCAAGTAAAGCAAGAGAAATCATCAAAAACTACTGCATAGTATGAAAAACCAGACTCGGCAGGGATGGGTGCCAGACCCCATAAATCACAGTGAATCAGAAAATACAAAGAGTCAGCCTGTTTAGGATTGTCCACAAAAGAAACGCGTTTACTTTTGGTCTTTTCACATGCATCACATAAAGAGGGTTTGGGTAATAATGAAGTAACAGAAAATAAACACTGCTTTTTCAACATGGAAATAATAGAATGAGAACTATGGCCCAATATAGTATGCCATAGTTTAAAAGAGGGTCAATTATTGCGCGGTTGAATGTAAGTAACCAATGCAGCACCACCTTTTTCAAGAGCATATAGTCCATGCTCACAGTGCCACTGACCCACGACCTCCCTTGTGGACCGATTCTAAATCACAAAAAATTATCATCAAAGCATATGGTAGCATTTAACTCCTTCGTCATCTTACTAATTAAAAGAAGATTTTTCAAGATAGCCGGGAGCACTAAGATATCAGATAAAGATAATTTATTGTTAAAACAACAAGAACCAATATGAGTAATAGGCAAAGACTGACCATTTCTAACAGTAACAAAGTTATTACTAGAGTGAGTTAAGACATCATCCAGCCCAAAATTTGAAGTAGTAAGGTGACTAGTTTCTCTGAAATCAAGATACCAATCTGAGGAAGGAGAATGAGGCTTCTCAAGGGACATGGATGAGTGAAAAGCATCAGCCAAATAAGCATAATCAAGAGAGCGAGTCATAGAAGAGAGCTTGTGACATGTCTAAACCTATTGCACCACTGGCATTTGGGATTCCATCAGTGACCACGACCAACGGGAGATGAACCAGCAAAACTAGACCAATTAGAGGGCGCCAGGCACTGATACGATCGTGCGTGGAGGACCACGGGTCGACGCGTGAGACACACACACCTGGAAATTTGGATGTGGACCTCTGTTTTCTGTTGCGAAAAACACATCGGCAGGAGAGTAGACAGTACTGACTTTTAGCTCGTGCGACAACCTCAGGGTACGATGTCAGCGGGATTTGGGCAAGCTGAACACTGGAATATTGTAAATATTTTGGACCATGAGCTTGAAGGAACCCCTAGATCCAGTCTTTCTTGGATAAAGAGGAATTGAGACAATGGAGTTGATCGAGAAGGTCTTTGAACTGGTGGTGAAGATTAGAGACGGAGCAGGAGCCACACCGAAGATTCAAGAGCTGGTCACGGAGTTGCAGTTCGTTGCTTAAGGAGGAATTCTGAAAAACTGAGTAAAGGCGGTCCCATATAGCCTTGAATGTCATGAAAAACTAATTGGAATCTACAGGGTTCCTCCAAAGGAATGGAAAATTTTAGCTTTAAACTTAAGAGATTAAAACAGGTC
>JAUOBV010366286.1:0-10703 GCA_032360425.1 Rubia occidens | reverse complement strand
TTACCTTTTATTATTCTAATTAAACCACGTCTTTCCATAAGCTTATGGAAAGACGGTCTTTCCCAAGACTTTGTCTATAATATAATATTCTTATTTTAAATTATATAAAAATAAATTATAATTTTATTTATTATTTAAATATTATTACATTAAAAATAATGTATTTTATTTAAAAATATTACTATTTTTAATGATTTTGATCGATTTGGGTTGGCTCATGACCCTGACCCGACCCGACCCGACCAGATCAACCCGATCCATTTAATCCAAAATTTTGGATCAATTTGGGCCGGGACACCCGACCCGACTCGGCCCGACCCATGAACACCCTTACTTGGGATCAAGCCAACAGCAACGCCGTGACGCCTCTGGAGTTTTCCGTTTTCGAATAAGAATTTTTTTATTTAAAATTCCAGTTGCAGCTGTCAATGAGTCATCCACGACGTGGCATTTTCTACTAACCCCCACCACCCACCAAACCAATATTTAAATGGGTAAAATTTAAAAGTAATCCTTTTTTAAAAAAAAAAAAACTAACATAATTTTGAGTTTTTTATAACTTAAAGTAGTTTTAAGTATTCACTGATTGTTACTACTATGTCAAACTGATGTCAAAATTCACAGGGCTATTTTAGTACTTTCAACGAGTTCAAAATCATTCTAGCACTTTTAAAAAATTAGAATGGTTTCAACATTCATCAAGGAACTCAAAATCATTTTTGCACCTAACTTAATTTAAATTGCAATTAGAATTACAAATTTTGAGATTATTCATTAAATGATTAAGTCATATTAAAATTAAAATTGTGATGGTAATATTGAGAATGGAAATTTTAAAATTATTGTCAATCAATTTATGATGAAGTCTTGAGAAAAATCGGTTTTCCATAGGTACATGGAAAGACAAATTTTTATTAGAACAATATGAAGTTAAGGTTTTATAATTACAGTAGATGCAAGTGAAACATTTGAATTTTGGTTAGATTCATTACATATTTAGAGTAAAACACACTACCGTTTGGTGAGTACTGGCATTTTTTACCGTCAATATCTCTAGTTACACATAACAATTTTTCACAAAAAATAATGTTTAGAAAAAAAATTTAAGATGAATTTAACAATATGTCACGTGATATTTTTATCACAAATATATTAATATATATATTCAGAGTCAAAGTTTACCAAGTTTGACTTGGAAAAAATAAATATGCCAATATAATATTGAGGGAGTATGTTTTACTCTAAATACGTAATGTTTCTAATCAAAACTCAAATAACCATGTAAATTTATCCAAATAACTTATAACCCGAATTTTAATTGTTTTAACCCATGAATATTTCATCTTTTTATGATAAAATTGAACTTGAATTCCTGGTATTTCTATAACTTATTGAAATACTGTCTATACTTATATCCTATTAAAATTTTAATCAAAGTATATTATACTCTCTTCGTTTCACTATATTTGCTATTCTTTCCTTTCCTTTTATTATTCTTTTTATATTGATACACTTTCTTTTATGACAAAATTATTCAATTTGATCCTCTCATTCTACTTCGCCCTCTAAATTCAATATCATTCACTCATTTCATTCACATAAATTTAAATAATCAAAGTTATAATTCCAAACAAAAAGAAACACAAGTGTATTGAACAAGAAGTTGAAACTTTTACTCCCTCCGTTTCATTGGATGTGACACATTTTTCTTTTTTGGTTGTTTTTGTGAATTTGACACCATTTTCTTTTAGGACAATATTCCTTTAGTTTCATCCACTCATTATACATTTCTTTTTCTAAATTCAATTTCATCCACCTAAATTCAAGCACCTAGAGCTATGGTGCCACATCCAATGAAAGCATGGGCGGATCTACATGGGAGTTGGAGCCAAGACGAAAATTACGGGAAATTTGGATAGTAAAATATTTTTAAAAAATTATCAACCCCTCTAATAAGGGAAAATTGAGTTTTTTTTTACCGATATATCAGCTTGCGCCAGATATCTTTCCTGGCTCTACTCCTGAACGAAAGGGAGGTAGTATTAAATTAAAGCAAAACAAAAAATATTGTGTGAATCAATAAAATGCTTCCCGAAAATTTTAAAAAGATAAATATGTAATTACTGGCTCTGAAAATACTAGATACTGTATATAAATAATTAAGAATAGTCTGACGGCAGATTTCATCTGTAGAAATGTTGAGGAGCTTCTCCATGAGAGCATCACAGATCTAAGAGTAGACAAGTACTTTGTGCTCCCTTCCAATACCGATAAGCATCAATAAAGTAGTATTAGTGTTCAGTGGCGGACCTAGGAATTCAATTACGGGGTGCACCAATTATATATATTGGTGGGATGCACTATTTTTTTTTATATTTGGGGATAATTTGTGGGGTGCACTATTTTTTTTTTTAAAATGTAACTGTAAAAATTAGTTTAAAAAAACTGGGGTGCACATGCACCCCAGGTTCCTTACTGTATCCGCCCCTGTTATTGTTGGTGAATTTTCCTCGTCACCGGATGGATACAAAGAAGAAAAAAACGAAAAAATAACTTTATCAAATTCAATTCAGTCAAATTCAATTTGATTGGTCTCGCCACCTTAGTTAAATTTGCACTTTATCTTTTTGTTGTCCGCGTTATTATTATTCATTACTTTTATTTTTAAAATTTGTTTAGTTCAATTCAAACCAATACATTTTATTTTAATCACTTCAATTCTATTCAATACAAGTTTCTTGTTATATCGTATCTTACAAAGAGTCAGTAATTTTTACTTTTTTCAATTTTATTTATTCAGCTTAATTCATTTTTATTCAATTTAATTCAATTCAATTCAATCCAATTTCATTTTATTTCATTCCAATTTTGTTAAACTCTATTTGATTAAGTTTGATTAGTTTCAATTTGTTCAATCCATTATAATCTAGTTTAATTCAATCAAATCTATTTAATTTTGATTTAGTGCAATTCCATTTCATACCTACTCCCTCTGTCTCAACTCTATTTGCACTTCTAATTTTTTGACACTATTCTCTATCAAAACTTGACTGCATATTTAAATAGATATATGAATAACAATATTATCGTACTCCCTCCGTCCCACCAGTTTTGGCCTATTTACTTTTTCCAAATCAAATTTTGTAAATTTTGACCCTAAATATAAATTAATATATTTATAATAAAAATATCATGTGACATATTGTTAGATTCATGTTAACATCTATTTTCAAAATATCAAATTTTCCTGCGGAATTGTTACACATAGCTAAAGATATTAATCGATCATTGAAAATTGTGAAAAACTAAATAGGTCAAAACTATTGGGACGGAGGGAGTACACAGTAAAGAAAGCTTATGGACGTACCACTTATTTTTTATCGTATACACTGTTAAATTACATACTAAACTTACAAATTTTGAAAATATTTTTTTATACTATACTCCCTCCGTCCCATAAGTAATTGCACAATTACTTTATTTATGTATGATATTAATTTTTTGTCATAAATTTATGACAAAATCTTGGGAAAGATCGTCTTTCCATGGACATATGGAAAGACGGGATTGAATTGGAATTATAGAAAGTTAAAAGGTTTTAGTAGTAATATTTAAAAAAATTATGCAACATGTAAGAGTAATGAGTTTATGACCCGATTAATACAGCCCGAAAATTTTATTTCAATTTCTTTAACTTTTTAGTTTAAACCTTGGTCTTTCCATAAGTTATGGAAAAACCGTCTTTCAAGTGACTGACTCTAAAAAAATAAAAATAAAATTGGGAAAGACTATCTTTCCATAGGCATATGAAAAGACGGGGTTGAATTAGAATTATAGAAAGGTAAAAGGTTTTAAATGCAGTATTAAAATTTTAATATACAACATGTTGTAGCTTAAACAGAGGTAGTTTAAACAGAGGTATTATGATCCAATTAATGCATCTCAAAAATTTTATCTTGATTTATTCTAATTTGCAGTTTAAACATTGATCTTTCCATATATATTGGAAAGACTGTGTTTCAAGAGACGAAATCTATTCTTCATATAAAAATAATATATTTATAAAATAATATAACTATAAGTTTAAAAAATAAGATAGATTTTTAAAATAAAAATTGGGTTCATAAGAAAATTATAGTTTTTAAAAATTCTACCCATATACAACTTAAAAATAATATAAAAATATTTTTATGCAAACAAAAATCATTATTGTTTTTTAAATATAAATTATAATTCAATTAAATTATATGAAATAATATTATTTATTAGTAAATTTAATTTTACTGGAAAATTATTGTCTTAGTAATATTCAACCCATACACAACTAGAAAAAATTATAATACTATTTTTTTTATAAATGTTATTATTATTTTTGTCGATAATAGATTTAATTTAAAGTAAAAAATAATATTTAATTAATTTATTCTCTTGATGCGTTCTCAATTTTTAATGTGTTTTCCATTCTAGACAGTTAAAAATGACGCATTTAGAGAACACGTTCTCTATTTTATTTTGTTAAAAATCATAATACTGATGACTTAATAATATTTTAAATAATAAAACATAGAGAATGCGTTCTCTAAATGTGACTATATTTTTTTCCTTTTTTCATTCTAGGAAAAAGTGATAATAATTCTCTTTCGCGAAATCGAAACCAAATTTAAAAATAATGCAATTGAATGCAACATCTATTTTTCCTTTAATTTTTTTATTAATAATAACAACGAAGATTCATTCGCCAAATGCACCCTCCTATTTGCGTCCATGGCGCGTAACTATAGTGCCAAATCAAGAATTTTATCCATCAACCTTCTGCTCGTCGCTGCCACCGCAGCCCCATGCATAACCGCGGCCAACCTATCCCAATTCTGCAAGGAATGCGCTCTAATAGTTGCAGAGACAAGAAAGAAAATAAAAAACTTGCACACAAAAGGTCTTGGAGCTGCAGTAAACAAAAAGACTCACGCAGGAAATGAAAAACATAAATGTTTGGTGCAGTTCAAGTTACTACTTTTTTATGTTCTTAACACCAAAACTACAAAGGAGGAGTCACGGTCACATTCTACTTCCCACCACTTCAACTAAGTAAGAAAATATAAAAGACTGGGGCATAAACTAATTCTATTTACTAAAGATAAACACCCACTTGCTGTAAACTTAATCAACAAATCACCCCCATTAACCTTGCTGTACTTTGTTGATTCGTATGACGCCGAGTTTCTGACGCATCTCAATGAACTTAACTCATGCCAATTCCTTTTTCAACATATCCTCTAGCATCCTATCAATTACAACATGTTCAACTTCCATCTTGTTGGTCTTGAAGCACTCCCAAATAAAATGAAATTTGGTGTCGATGTGTTTCCTCTTTTCATAATGCACCAGGTTCTTGATAAGTGCAACAGACGACTTTTTATCAACCATTAGTTTGAAACTCATTTCATTTCCCACCATCGAATCTCCAATGAGTTTACTAAGCCAAACATCTTGGTAAGTTACTGTTGCTGCTGCAACATATTCAGCTTAGCAAGAGGATAATGCAACAATCTTCTTCTTCAGCAAAGTTCATGTCACGATGCTGCTCCCGAAGAAAAAAGCTATCATGGAGGTGCTCTTAAATTGTCGATATAGCAGGCAAGATCACTATCATTGAAGCAAACCAATGAAATCTTCCCTTCAACCGACTTGTAAGAACATCCATAGTAAAACGTACCTTTTTTATGTACTTGAGTATTTCCTTGATCGTATCCCAGGGTTGTGTGTTTGGCACCTCTATGTACCGGGTACCGATATCCACTGTGTGAGCTATGTCCGGCCATGTATTCACCAAGTAGCGAAGGCTACCAATCACACTTCAATACTTTGTTGTATCCATAGTTGCGCTGGCATCATTCTTACTCAACTGAAGTTGATTTTCCATCAGCGTATGACATGGGTTGCAGCTACTCATGCTGACTAGCTCCAATATTTTTACCGCATACGCTCCCTGACACATAGTGATTTTGCCATTTCCTTGACGCACCTTAATTCCCAAATAGTAACTAAGTAGACCAAGATCACTCATATTAAACATCTACTACATTTGTGCCTTGAACTCGAGAATTTTAATACATGCTCCTGTGATAGTTAAATCATCCACATAAACACCCACAAGCAAGAAATAATTAGCGTTACATCTCCAATAAATGGCATGTCTGATCTAACTTCTCGTGAAACCAAGTGAGGCGAGAGAGAGGAGTCCAACTTTGAGTTGCATGATCTCGGTAATTGTCGAAGTCGGCACAGTACCTTGCACAACTTTAGTAACTTCCCATCATTTTTATTGTCAATGAAACATGGTGGCTGTTGGACATAAACTTCCTCCACAAAATGTCCGTTCAAGAATTCCGAATTCACATCCATGAGATGCACCTAGCACTTTCCATGTGCAGCAAGTGCGAGCAATAATTTCACTGTCTCCATTCTTACCACGGGAGCGAAAACTTCTTCGACGTTCACCCGTTGTAGCTACGCGTACCCTTTTGTAAAGAGCCTCGCTTTTTATTTCACCACTTTTCTGGTGGGGTCCTTCTTTATTTTAAAACCCACTTGAGTCCAATAATGCGGTGATCGCTGGTAAGTGATGGAAACTCCCATTTTTGTTGTCGATGATTGACTTCGTCTCTTCCTTCATTGCATTCCTCCTTCTTATCCACTTGTGATCTCATTTGTGGAATTGTAAGTGTTCACAATTGACTGATATAGCCGAGGTACTGAATTGGAGCTTAGGTTTTCATCATGTGTAGGTGGCATTGCCCACTGAATCTGCGTTGGCATAGTTCCTGGTGTTCGTGGCTTAGTTTCCGGCGTAATAGGTTTAAGAGTTGGTGCCCATGGCGCTGATGAAGTCATCCTGCTAGTCTCCATGGTGTAGACCACAATCAACATGGTAGGAACTTCTGTTCCAGTTCCACTTGACATCACCTAGCTTCTGATGTGGCGTTCTTCGAAAACAAAAACCCTTGTCACGTACAACTGTTTGTCTACTGGATCAGAGTCCTTTGCACCTTCCTCGTAACCCATGAACACCTCCAACGTTGAACGATCTACAAGCTTGCCCATGCATGGTCCAAGTTTCTTGACATGTGCGACGCATCCGAAAGTCTTCAAATGGTGTACGTTGGGCTTTTTCTTGTGCTGTTCCTCGTAAGGTGGCATGCCTTCCAAGTTTCTTGTTGGCACACAGCTGGGGATGTATACTGCAGTTTTCACCGCCTCTGCCCAAAACATCCCTAGTACAACCATCGACTTCATGAGATATTGAGCCATATGGAACACTGTTTAATTGCACCTCTCCACTAAGCCATTTTGTTGTGGTGAGTAGAAGTTGTAGTGTTATGCTTAATGTCTTTGTAATCATAGAAATCCACAATCTTATTAGAGTTAAACTCGCTGCCACGATCAGAATGAAATGCAAGCAATTTTCACTCACGTTCTACCTCAGCTGCTTGTTTGATCTTTTTGAAGCACTGGAATGCCTCATCTTTCACCCGAGAAAATCACTCCACAAAAATAGACTAAAATTATCAACTATTAGTAGCAATTACCTTTTCCCTCATGCGATCATCGACGTGATTGGGCCACACAAGTCGATGTGCACCAACTCCAAAGAGAATTGTGCACGAAAGATCGAGGCTTGCGGGAAGGGCGTCATGTGCTACTTTTCAAGTGCACATTCATAACAAAGTTCCTCCACATGCTCTATGTAGAGAATGGCATGTACCATCTCCTTTTGCAAAAGATTGTTTGGAGCACGAAAATGTAGACGGCTGAAGTGGGCATGCTACAGCCAAGCAATATCGTTCTTATGCATCAACAAACTCATAAATGGTGCGAGGTTTAGGCTTAAACTGTAAAGCCGATTGTGCATACGTGATACCCGTGCAAGCAGCTTGCGTGGTCGATCAAGGATGAAGAGCAACCTGCTTTTAATAACAATCTTGCAGCTATTTTCATCGAGTTGTCCATGTGAAATGATATTGCTCTATAAGATTGAGGTGTAGTATACGCCAGAGAGGATGCGGTAGCTTCCGGTGAGACACTAGAACCCCTTACCACAAATGTTCCCCACTAAGTCATTGTTGAATTACACTTTTCCATGCAGTGTCTCATCAAGAGTTGTGAACACCTTCTCGTTGCCAGTCATTTGGCTGCTGGCACCGGTGTTAAGATACCATGTGTCATCTGATTCACCCACGAGCACCACCTTCTCCTCATTCGGGTACACCACCTGAGGTGATTTGTAGGAAGCCTGATCCAATGTCCCAGTCTATGTCATGAGTAGTGGTGGTTCGTCGTCTTCCTCCCACTCGACCTGCACGAGGTTAGCCTTTTAATGCTCTTGGTCATGCTCCGCCTTGAAACACCCTTTATCCCAATGGCTAGGAAGGCTGCAGTAGTTACACTTTCCCTTTCCTACGTTCACTTTTTCCACCATTGCTTGATGATGACATAACCTTTTCCCCGGCCAGAAACTTTGCTTTTTCTGAAGCCTTGCCTTGCTTATTACAGTTTTCGGATGAGACATGCCTACATTGTTGCTGTCAGGCTTGCCACTCTTCCTTCTTGAGGAGTAAATGACCTCTTCAAGGTGCAGGGTCGTCAAGCTTTCTGCGCTCCTCCACAGTTAGGAGTTGGCCTGTGAGCTCTTCGATGGACAAAGTCTTGAGATCCACAAGTGACTGAATTTCCATGGTAACCTGCTTGTATTTTTGTGGCACACTGCGAAGGAATTTGAGCACTGCCTTGTGCTCAGTTACTAGATCGCCCAATACCTCGAGGTCATTGGCCATCGAAGTGAGTCAATGCTAAGGGGCTCCACTCCCTCACCATTTTCACCCAACATTTTTTCCTTGGTTTCCTGCACACGTTCAATAATAACTTGTATGGTTTTGAGTGTATCTCGTGCTTCTTAGCCACCTCCCTTCTGCTAAGCATACGGACCAGCACCAACATGGCCCGCCGGTCCTCACAATAATCACGTAGACCATCTTTGACGACATCTCACATGCCTTGCACTGGCAGTTGAACCTTCATGAGAATTTCCCAATTTGCGTAGTTAGTTCGCTTGAGGATTGGAAAGTGCACCACATCATCGTTCTCCCTTACTACCTGCTCCACAGTGCACATGTTGACTACTTCTTCTCCTTGTGTTGCCATTGCCGAAGCAGATCAAACACCAATCTAATACAAAGCTTTGGATCAAACACCAGATGCTCCGATACCACTTGTAGTTGAAGAAACAAGAAAGAAAGAAAAAATTTGCACACAAAAGGTCTCGGAGTTGCAGTAAACAAAAGGACTCACGCAGAAAATAAAAAACACAAATGTTTGGTGCAGTTCAAGTTACTACTTTTTTATGCTCTTATTTATAATCAAAACTACAAAAAAAGGATTCATAGTAACATTCTATTTCTCACTACTTCAACTAAGTAACAAACTCTTAAAGACTTGGGCATAAACTAAATCTATTTACTAAAAATAAATATCCATTTGCAGCAAACTTAACCAACAACACGATATCACCACCTCATTTTCCTAAATGAGGATCCCTACTTGGGGAGGAAAAGAGCTATGAAATGTAATGAATGAAATCTAATTACCGGAGACAGGACTAGTGTTAGGTAACATTGTTCTCGGGACTTACTGGGTCAACCATGTGGTGGATTCCCTCGACCATTCAAGTTATATTTTAATTCATCGGAGAATCTGAGGGCGGATATCATCAATCTCAACATGCTCATTGGCCCAGTTACGGTGGTCCATATGCCAAGGGTACCAATATAGCCAAGGGATAGTAACATACGCTGAGCGTAAATATCAATTTATGTTTGATTGGCTCAGATAGCATTTTCCTGGTCTTCGCCACTTTCATATCATTAGCTTTGTATGTGCGTACTAGCTTGTGTCTTCACCCAAGTTAATTCCTAGATTGGTTTTTTCTATGGGTTGCCCTTGATTAATCGAATATACCACCGATTGGAAATTGTAAGAGGTTGTGGGCTTCATTACAATAGCCATGCACTTTCAATGCTATTTGCTAGTCACCTCACCATTTACTGATGCCTGTTAGAGTAGGGAACTTTATAACTAGATGGTAGGGTAACTAGATAACCTTGGAAATGTTCATCCAAGGTCTCCCTATGATTGCGTTGAAAATATTTGGGGTTTACATTACGACAAAGTAGCATAGGACTGTGCAAGCTATATCCTTCCCCCAGAGGGTCGCTGATATTTCTATATTTCCTAGAGGCATTTATGATTTTCTTGTGAAACCGACTATAGATGATGTCGCTTTCTTCAAGTCTAGCCTCTTAAGTTTGAGCTTGTCAAAAGATTTGGCGAACACTACCTCCATTGAACTCCCGTCATCTACAATGACCCTGTGCATTTTGGAGTTTCCAATCTTTGTTATTATGACCATAGGGTCTTTATGTAGTGAAGCACTTGGGACTGTGTCTTGTTCCCTAAATGAGGTTGTTTCGTAAACAGGCATCCTTTTATCTGTAGGCTCCTATGATGGTAGGTATCTTACCCTTGCTTTCTATGTGTTGTTAGTGGTGAGATCTATAGATCCGTGGATGGAAAATATACTCTATCCAAGGCATCGGCTATCACGTATTCTTCTTTGGTGTGTCCATTTTATACAGTTATTTTTGCAACCG
>JAUOBV010365854.1:0-18302 GCA_032360425.1 Rubia occidens | reverse complement strand
TCTTTCCAGAAAGGCATGGATGGCATTTGGCAAGCCTGATTATAGACGAGAAAGATTATACATGAAGAGGACTTGGCTTGTGATTTTCCAACATATAAGTGTCTTTGGCCGTGATTCTGAGATGGTCTTTGTAGTATGTCCAATAAGTAACCAGCAGCAGCAGAGAACCTGTGTAAAACCCTTTTAAATTTGGATGTGTACATGAAGGAGGTTGCGAATCTGTACCTCATTTTAGTCAACACCGCTAGTTGTTGGTCTAAAGATTTGGGCAAATATTTTACTATTAGGATTGTATAACTTCTGTTGGTAGCTATCTCCATCCGACCTGAAATGTGCAGAAAACTGTGCTTTAGATTATATTCTACAATGAGAAGAACAAAAAAGAAAGCTGGTTGCTGTTATATGTGTTCCAAGTATCTGTGATTATAGTGCCTTTTTTGGTTCAGTTTTCAGAATGAGTTAGCTCAGTTATTGGAGTGTAAAGAGAAACATGGTACTCTAAAGAAAGGGACTAAATTAGGTCAACCTGCTAAGAAGATTTGTTTAGCAGAGTTGTGTTTATAAGTAAATCTGGCTTATTTTGAAAGCATTGAAGACTAGTTTTACCTCTAAAAATAGGTTCTACTTTTAAAATACGCTTCTTTTTTTTGCACTTTACCATACATTGAAGAGTGTTTTGCTTATAAGCAATACAAAGACTTGAGTGAGATGGTCTCACTCATTTTTATTGTGAGACAGAGGGTCTAAGAACAATTATACTCCCTCCGGTTCTTTAACATTGGCACATGCATTTTTGGCACAAGGATTTCGGAAAGTAGAATTAGTGGTTGAGAATTCATTGAAATGGTAAAAAGTAACATGAGTGGATGAAAACAATCTAGAATTTGCCAAAAAAGGAAGTGTGCCAATATTAAAAACCCATCCCAAAAAGGAAAGTGTGCCAATGTTAGAGAACCGGAGGGAGTACACAATATAAAGATAAACCATATTATTGAAACCAAAAACTAAAGGAACAAAAATATTAATAAAAAATGTTACTGATCTGGGTCAAAGGAGAAGGCAAGATGGAGTACTTGGCGAGCAATGACCGATGGAAGAGCGCGGTGGCATTGGAGGCTCTGTAGACCAATGGTTACAAAACCACATTGGCGCTAAAGTAAGCACGGTGGCACGATGGCACTGGAGAAGAGATAGTGCAGTGGCGCTAGAGAGAGGATAACGTAGTGGCGCTGTGGAGAGGATAGCCCATGTGAGTCTGGAAATGAGATGGTGCAAGTGGTGCTAGAGAGGGCTGGTATAGCACTGGAGAGGGATGGGATGGCACAGGTGGGGGATTCGTAGCGTGTGGTAGTGCATGGAGGAGCCCTGGGGTGAGCAATAGGGAACCGAGGGTTTGTGCGATTGTGGAGGAATAGAGAGAACGTGAGATTGAAAATGGTTAAGGGGTGAGAACCCCTAAAATTTTCTTATAGAGTGGGTCAAAAGTCACCCAATTAAAGGTGGCTTTGTAGTAAAACCACCTTTAATTGATGTACATTAAAAGCGGTTCCTCAAGAAATGCCTTTGATCAACTTGGAACCTCCTTTAATCGGATCCGAAAGCAGATTCAAGTTTGGAACCTCATTCGGATCTCATTCAAAGGCAGTTCCTAAAAAAGTGCCTTTGATTGAATGTCTTTAGTGAAGCTCTTTCCACTAGTGACACCACATGTCACAAACACTATAATAGGTGTAGAGTTCTTATATGTGATGAAATTGAAGATGGAAACAACATTGATTTTGTTATGCAAATATTCCCTAAGTGCTAGTTTATATAGTTTATTCTTTGTTGACTTGCATGCTAGTAGCTTAGTAACCCCCCCTTCCCCCAATGCTTGTTTTGCCAACACTGATTATTCCTAACACGTGATGGGGTTGATGACCCGATCGCGGCTGTGTGTAGTTGGTTATTAGATTCCTAACATCTCTTCGGACGACCCCGGTACTTACCACTATCTACCAATTTTGGTAGTACAGTATTAGGACCGGGAGCAGTAAAACAAATATCAATCTTTGATCGTGTTCCCCTCTCAGTTAATTTGGTGGATCTCCCATGATTCGTTAATTAGCGACACCGGGAGGGGGCGGGTTAGGCACCAAGAAAATAAAGACACGAATGATTATTTCCTACCCAGTATCTCCCCCGTATACTTGTGCTTATTGAAAATTTACCTGGCACCAAATATATTAATAACATGTAAATCATGAGTAATTTTTTCAATGGACAGTAAATTTTTGATATTTTGAGGAACCACGAGAACATCATTAAGAGACAAACTGGAAATATTACACTGACCAATATGAAAAATAGATGGTGATTCACCATTACCCACACAAATGGAATTAGAACCATGATAAGAATGTATCTTCACAAGATGACGAGGATTAGAAGTCATGTGAGCAACTGCACCAAAATCAATAATCACTCAATCAAAGGATAAGCTACCAACTCCGTATGAATTGGCGAAAGCCATAAATGCAGTGAGATGACTTCGAATAAATAACAATAGTGCGATTGCCGAGAATGCCAAAATGAGGGCGCAAGGCTGGGTAATTGCACAATGTACTGTGAAAGGAAAAATCTCACAAGTAGGTGCAAGTGACACTGGAAGGCATCACTCGTCTTCTTCAACTTGCTGGAGCGTGACAGTCACGCGTTGAAAGGGCAAAAATTGAAGGTTCAGTGCAGACTGTAGGCGTAGAAATCATGCCGAATTAAACAAAGAAATAGGCAATGCTAGAGTTGGCGCCAAAGGAGCATGCGACACGAAGGTGCCGGACAGTGACGGAATCAGGACAGTATCTTGGGGGGTCTACTTGCACTAGTAAAAAAAAAATTCGCACGCTAAATTATATTGGTATTTTTTTTCGAGCATTGAATTACACTAGATTTTTTTCTTCTGGACACTTAATTCAACCTATTCAAAATAAAATGAATATAAAATAATTCAATTTTTACAAATATGACAAATCACACTTACAATTATTCGATTTTGTTAATTAATGTATTAAAAATAACATAAATAAGATTCCAAAAATAAAATTAGTGAGAAAATAACATGTATAAATTAATTTATACCTATTTGAAATTAAATTATGTCTAAAATTAATTAAATTATTTAATAACTTGATAAAATAACATAATTAACTGAAAATACATACTTCCTCCGGTCCTCTAATTATGGTCCCCCTTTTCTCACATTTTTTCAAGGCATGTTTGACCACCGATAACTTTGGTTGCTTACAATAATGAATTATAAAATTTACTTTTTAGAAACTACATGTTACGGAGAATCCAAAGACATCTCACATGATATTTGTTATGAAAATGATATAAAGAATCCTTATGATCCTCCCATCTTATTAATTATTGTAATAAAACTAATATGGGTAAAGATGCAAAGATAATTTTGTACAGAATATAAAGTTTTAGTTATGAAAAAACATCCGTAAAACTAATAAACTATTAGGTTTCAAAGTTTGGCCATAGAATTGGCGGGCCAGAGTGGGTTTTGTTTGAATGATTTAATTGAGTTATAACCCTTATTTTGCCTTCAGATATTTAATCAAAACGACATCATTTTGATGTCTGGAGGCAAAAAAAGAGCAGGCCAGTCGTCTTCTTCGATGAAAACACGAACAGGAGGCGGAGCTGGTCGTTCAAGGGGGCGGAAATCATATTTTCTGGATGTAACTAGACCTAATTTCCGTGCCACCGGATTTTAGGGGTGGCTCCAGCACCCCATCGCTCCCCCTGGTTCTACCCCTGATTGCAAAAATCGAAAGCTAACCATGTTGATGACATCCAAACGAGAGAGATTTTGAAAAATGAGAAATCACAACAGCAATCATATCCCTATTTTTTATGCAGAGCAACCACAATGAGAAAGAGAAATCAAAATTCTGGAGATCTCCTAACTAATCATTTATCGTTTCCCTCTTTTCTCTTGGAGGTACAATTTTTGGAGATATTTTTGTTTCTCTATTGGATTTTTCACATTTTCAAAATCCAATTGTATTTATACCTCCTTCGCCTATCCAAGCAAAATTGGATTAGTTAACTATTCTAAACCTAATCACACCATCTTATTTCACACCGACTAGATTATAGACGGGTCATTTGATAGTTGATTTATTTAATGATATGATTTTATAATTTTTTATTTATTACAATGAAATTCCAATAATTTTGAAAAAGCTTTAAAATGTGTATTAATGTATAAATAATTATAAGGAAAAAGTGCTAAAATAACCCTATAAGATTGAAAAAGTGCAGGACTGACCTTGTAAAATCTGAAAGTGCAAATATAACCCTATGTTCTGGAGAAATGTGCAGATTTACCCAAATTTCACTATCCTGGCGCTGAATAGACAAAAATATCCCTGGGTTTTAAACTAAAATTTAATGACCATTATACCCCTAGGCTTTGCCACCGCGGACCACGCCGGTCAATGCCGGACCACCGCCAATCAACTGTGGTCAACGGTGGTCAATGCACAGTCAACGTTAGTCGACGCCCATCAACAATGGTCAACACTGGTCAATGATGGTCAACGTCGGACCGCCACCGGTTGTTGTCGCCGGCTAATGGTGGACCGGTTAGATCTGTACTTTTATTAGTAAGACAGGGTTAGATCAGCACTTTAGTAACAAATACAGGGTTATATTTGCACTTCTCCAAAAATGATAGGGTTAGATTACCATTATCATAAACAAACTTCTATTTTAGGAGAGCCAACTCCTTCTAAATATGCGTTCATTTCAATTTCATAATTTATTTATTTATTGAAAAATAAGGTATATTTCATTAATCATTGGTAAATTACAACTTCATAATCTAATGTATCATAAATATATTTATAATTTGATTGTTAAATTCTAATTAATTTAAATACTCCCTCTATCCCTGATAAATTAGCACATTTTGACATTTGGAAGTCAACTTAAACAATTTTCACTACTTTAATTTTTTTTATAATTTAAAAACATATGTGATGATGAATCCAACAACATTTGACATGATAATAGTCTTGCATATATAATAACAGAATTTAATGATCGAATTTGACTTAGTTTGATTTCCAAAAGTTAAAATATGCCAATTTATCTTGCACGGAGAGAGTATGCAAATTCGGCCTCCATAATGAACAGTTGACTCTATCATTAGCAGTATTCGAGTAGCAATATCTGTCAATTTCTAATTACAAAGTTATCGCATTTCGCAAGGAAATTATTTGCCGAAATTTATGAATTTCTTTCGGAAAATATTTACCAAATTTTCTTACTTCCTATCAAATAAATACAAATTATAAGTATACTTATGATGCATTAAATTATGAATTCATAATGAAGGCATATTTATAAGAAGTGTGCTTTCCTTAAAAAGATGTTTTTAATGATAGTGTAGATCTAACACTCTCATTTTTATATGTGTGAATTTAACCCTGAATTTTTTACTAAAGTATTGATCTAACCCTATCTCATTAATAAAAGTACTAATTAACCCGGTCATCATCAACCGGTGGCGGTGACCGGAGTTGACCGATACTGACCGAAGTTGACCACCGTTGACCGGCATTGACCACCGTTGACCAACATTGATCAGCATTGACCAATGTTGACTGGTATTGACCAACATTGCCCACCGTTGACTGTCATTGACCAACGTTGATCTGATGAAGAGTTTGAGCACATTTTAGTAAGGGTAATGTCGTCTTTTCATATTTTTCTAAAATTATCTTTTTTCAGAGGGTTTTAATGGTCATTTTCGGCCAGAATTTGTTTTCCAGGGTTAAATTTACACTTTTGCCCAAAACACAGGGTTATTTTTGCACTTTCAAACTTTACAAGGTCATTTCTGTACTTTCGACCAAAATATAGGGTTAAAAATGCACTTTTCTCGAATTATTATAACTTTTTTTTCGCCTTTTGTTTTGTCAGGTTGTTGAAGATGAGTGCATGCGCAGTTCAAGAAATGTATAGAGTTTTTAGCTATTGGAACTTGATTAAGGAGAATAATGTTAAAATTACTTTCTCTTGATATTTTTATCTTGTAGTCAATGGTTTTCAATGTTTTAGATGTCATGAATTTAAAATTAGATACCTATTATTTGTTTATAATTTTTTAATGAATTACAATTGCTAATATTGTTCAGAAAATTATAATATATTGTTCAATCTCTTACATTAGCATAATTATATTAATTATGTAGCAATGTAATGAAAAATAAGTATTTACAACGTAGTATTGTGTTGTAAATATTTGTATTTACAACATGAAAATTCATTGTCAATAAAATGAAAGTCACATCCAAAATTTCTTTAACAATGGAAAAATTCATTGTAATAGATGGTTTTTTAAAATTAAAACATAGACTTGTTGTAAATATATATTTTACAACGAGTGGGTAAAAGTTGTTGTAATATCAATTATAACCAAATCTATTACAATCACTTTACAACCTCAAACATATTTGTTGTAAATTGTCTTTTACAACTACTTTAATCCCTTTTGGGGGGGGGTTTAATTCTATTAGTGGTATACTATAGCTAATTAATGAGTATGTATGTGTAAATACAAGTGTAGTAGTGAAAGGATCAATGGTGGTTATTGAAGATGTTGAAAATTGGGATGTAATTGATGAGGTTGCATTATAAATTGGGGGATTAACTTTTGAAAATGTTATTTTTCAATTAATTTTTAGAAAGTGACGTGGAATTATGCGTGAATGTCATGTGAAAAGAATTATGTGTGAATGTTATGAGGCAAGGATGACCTTTTTTTAATATATGTTATAGATGGCACTTGACCCAAAAACTTGCTACTTTAGTAGTGTTTATAGATATTATAGGCTATAGATTTGAGAAGATGCTCCAAATGCTTTCCTTGCATATAAATGAACGCGTATGGTGAATTAGTGTGAATAAGACTTTACATTTCATATGCATGCCTAATTAATTATTGACATAGATTATGTATACTGTACCTAATTAATGAATATGTATGCGTAAATACAGGTGTAGAAAAGATCAATGACGGATATTGAAAATTGGGATGTAATTGATCAGGTTGCATTGTAAATTGGGGGATTAACTTTTTAAAATATTATTTTAAAATTAATTTTTAGAAAGCGACGTGGAATTATGTGGATGTCATGTGGCAAGAATTATGTGTGAATGCCAAGTGGCAAGAATGGTCTCTTTTAATATATACTATAGATGCCACTTAACCAAAAACTTGCTAATTTAGTAGTTTTTATAGATGAATATGCGTAAATACAGGTGTAGTGGTGAAAAGATCAATGAGAGGTATTGAAGATCTTGAAAACTGGGATGTAATTGATGAGGCTGCATTGTAAATTGGGGAATTAACTTTTTAAAATATTATTTTTTCAGTTAATTTTTAGAAAGCAACGTGGAATTATGTGGATACCATGTGGCAAGAATTATGTGTGAATTTCAAGTGGCAGGAATGGCCTCTTTTAATATATACTATAGATGTCACTTAACCAAAAACATACTAATTTTGTAGTTTTTATAGATACTATGGACCATTGATTTGGGAAGATGCTTCAACTTGATTTCCTTGCATATAAATGAATGCGTATGGTGAATTAGTGTGAATGAGACTTCACATTTCATAAGCATGCCATATTAATTATTGACAGAGATTAAGTATACTATAGCTAATTATTGAGTACGTATGCATACAGTGGAGGCATGGAAAGATATTTTGGGTAAGATCAAAGATAATACTCTCAAATTTTTACAGTTCACAGCGCATCAAGTTTGGTACTTATATGCACTAGAATGACATCCCCGATGACGTGAAAAAGGTGTCATGGAAAGATATTTAGGTAAGATCCAAGTATTTTCACAGTTTCAAAATATGTAATTTTTAATATTACAACCGTTACATAATTTACTAATTTTTTTTGAAAATGCAAGGGAGTTTCAAGTTTGAGAAAAATTTGAACGAGATTCAATGGGAAAAAAAATATTGTTTGGACTACGGCAGTCAATGCCCACTGCAATTGGAAGTCATAGATTGCAAACAAATATATCCATAGGGTGGATGGCGGAAAAAAACACATCGAAAGTTAAACCTTGGGAACGCTACTAGTGGATGGAGGAGGAGGAATGGAATAATTCCGTGAAACTTAGGAGGCTTCCGGCATTTTGGGTAAGGGAATATTTTTTCCATGGAATTTTGTTTATATTAATTTATAAATTGTTATTACTTGCCCAATATTAAGTATACCTGTACTTATTATGCTTTCAATAGAAAAAATGGGCAACAACAAGCACCCAATCAAAACAGAAGAAATATAGCCATCGCACTGGTAGGAGCGGCCACGCGAATGAAGCTTGTGGAGGAGTTGAAAGAGGATGAGAGGCAAAAACTTGTTACCGAGAGCTACATGGAACAGGAGATCAGAAAGGAATTGAGTACAAAGAAGTTTAAACCCGATAGGTCTTTGGTCTACCTTGAGTCCAACAAGGTGGATAAGGGAGAAAACGGTGACCCGGATGTCTGGGACATCATTGGGGATATTGTGAGTACTTTTTTCACGGTTAAGAAAACTAAATTTTCCTAGTTTTGTATTTTAGTTTCCTTTCAGTGGAGGGTGTTTTACTTGGACACAATATACAGATAAGGATGAATGAGGAGCAAGCCATGGGCACACTAATATTGGAACCAGGTGAGGACATATTATTAAAGGCGACCAAGAAGACGGATCACCCTGGGAGGTATAGGCAGACTCACACTAATCTCCCAGTATCTATTGTTGTACCCTATCTTACCCAGAGCCGGAGAAAAAGCAGGAACAGCTCGTCACCCAGGACAGAAGTACCGAAGAAAACACCTACAGATCATTTGGTGGTCAAAGCAATGGTGGCATATCTGGACCAGCTAGTCAAGGGGATAGCAACTGAAAGAGGAGTTCAAATCCCAGCGGGCCTCAACGATCCTAAGTCGTTCATTGAGAAGGCATTGGTCTAGGTTGGCACTGGTACAACCAAATTTGAGGGTAGTCCCAATGACAAGGAGGTACAAAAATAACCTTCAATTCCATTTATTTAATATTTTCAATTTTTTATAAAGATAATGTTTTTGCACATCTTATTAGTTTCCGTTGTCAATGCATAACTGAATGGAGATAGAGTGAACCTCTTCAAAAACAATATTGATGGGAACAGGGTCATGGTGGAAAAAATCTTGTTCCAATAAAACATTTCATAGCCATACTTCGATTGGTGAAGTGGCTTGTGTCAGAGTTTGCGAGCCAGTTATCCATGCAGAGGAAGGATTGCTTTCGACCAATCACAATTTCCGTAATGTGGGAGAGGCCTTGGACATGTGGTTGATTGGTTGGATCCCAAGGATGTGCCCCCAAAAGAAGAGGAGAAGTACATGGCTAAGAAGGTTTCCGCGGACAAGAACCGGAAAGTCAATGACGACGAGGTAATTATATTAAACTAAATTATGTACTATATTACAGTGTGATAAAAATGTGTTTAATTTTTAATCCAAAATAACATTTCTTTTCTTGTTTGTGTAACAGCCTACAGATACATCATCGACATATCCATCCGGTTCGACCACCAGTATCGAAGTAACCATTAGACAAACCAAAACCTCTAAAATTGTCACAATATTTATACCCCATCATTATTTCTTTTGAACGCTATTTTTATAATCAATCCCTTTTATTTATATGTTACACACAAAAATTGTAAACAAACGGCCTTTGAAGGACTATCCAATGATGAAGAAGTTTATCAAATATTGCAACAATGCAGTGTTAGAAATGAAGAAGAAGGGCAAGGTTATGTATTCATAAAGTTTCCAAATTCCACATTTTTCCAGAACTCATAAATGTGAACTAGACATTGAACAAATGTTGGAGTTTAGAGATCAAGCTTGTGAATGGTCATGGCATGGCATAGATCTCGAATAGTCAGATGGATTCTTGGATGGGGTAAGTTTGAGATTTAAGATGTATTGATTTTTATTATACATAGATTGTAACAACTAAATTTACTTGTACTATGAAAGGGTCCTATAGGATAAAGCGTTGGACAAGAACATGGGAAAATCCAATTATGTGTCTCAAACACGTAAAGGCTCGACACCGGTTTTGAAAAGATTGATATGACTCAACGGGTTTGCCTCACCCGGCAGGCGATGATTGCATCTGAAGATGACATGTATTTGGTACCCTACCCCAGGAAGCAACACACATATTCTTAATATTATACCATTACTATCCTCTTTAACATATTTCCAACTTATTCATTTATTAATATCAAAGCAGGGAACATTGGTTCCTCATCATTATTTGTCCCAGTACGAATGATGTTTTCACCTTGGACACGTTGACTGGTGGAATAAAATCCACCCATTACGTAAAAAATCAAGTGATTTCAAGGTATTTCTATCAATTCAATTATTCTTAATTTATGGCATCAAATATTTGTTCCTAATATTTAAAAATATTATAGCCATAGGCTTCCTTATAAATATGAGAGGGAGAAGAGGAAGAAAGAACCCTCGTATGATTTTACATGAAAAATAGCAAACATCGATGTAAGTCTTCATAACCATCAAAAAGGTTTTACAAGTACTAAATAATTTTTGTGTTTTATATACACTAATTATACCTTGAAAATTACTTTTTTTTCTTCTCTTAGCACCAACGACAAGGGAGTTGCTAGAAATGTGGGTATTATGTCATACTATTCCTGGAAGAATTAGTGCTGAAGACAACTTCAAAAAATACACTTGACGTAAGTACCATACCTTACGTTACATACTAAAAGAATCACCGTTCTACCTTCAAATTATGTACCTCTGCTTACTACCTAATAGTACAGAAAATAGCAGGTTTTTCCAGAGAGGTGCATGATATATAATGACTATGAACTTATAGAAGTCTCCAAGAAATGGTGCGAGGCATGGGTCAAGGTCTACTCAAAATATGCAAAGACCAATATTGATGATGAGGGAAATTTACTTGGTTGATAGGTGTAGGATTTGGAATTTGGATGGGTGATGGGAGGATTTGATTAACAATTGTGTTTTATGCTTTCTTTATTTTCAATTGGGATCCATATCTTTATTAATAATGAATGTACTCTTTCATAAGCTCTATGAGATTTTTTGAATCCAAGTTTCCGAATTTGATCAGGAATGGGGAAAAATATTCAAAATATCCATTTTAAAATACATAGCACCGGTATACCTTATCGGTGCTCAAAACTATGTTCTCTAGCACCAGGTCACTTGGTGGTGAATTACCAATGCCTATGGGGATATTTTCCAGTAGTGTTAGTGTCTAACAATAAAACAATGAAATCAAAATTACTATACTGAATCATTCTTTGATGTTTCTTAAAATTGTCATTAATAAAAAATGTGTTTATTATTACACTTGAATCCATCAGTCAACCTGGTTGATGGTATAAGCAAAAATAATCTTGTATCCTTAGCACCAATCCCAACCAAAATTAAACTCATGTTAGCAGGTGGCCCTGCTGACTTTCTAGGTAATTTGACGATTAAGTTCCCTAATATATAAATCAATTATATGTTTTGTTAATCGTTTTAGTGAATAGTTTAGAATTTTATTTTTTCAAAATAATTATAGAACTTATAATTAGGAAATATATTAATTAGTTTATATGTTTTGGGTGTTTGTTGACTATTTTAATGATTTTGTTTAGACTTTCATTTTCTGTAAGATAATAATTATAAAACTTATAGTTAGAAAATTTTAAAATGTTCATGTATATATAATATTTGTTAATTAATTTAAGGACTTAGTTTAGACTTTTATTTTTTAAAAGATAATGATATAACTTACAACTAGCCACTATATTAATTAGTTCATAAGTTTGGAGTGTTAGTTAACGGTTTTCATGATTTTGTTTAGATTTTGATTTCAGAAAGATAATGATAGAACTTACAATTTGGAAATGTATAATATAGTTCCTATGTTAAAATATTTGTTAATCGTTTTAATAGCTTTTTTTTAGACTTTCATTTTCTATATGATTATGATAGAACTTATAGTTAGAAAATATATATTAGTTCATGTATAATATATTATGATGGGCATGCAATCCGTCATAATTGAAACACTTTGAAAGATGCGTTCACAAGTTTCCCCAAAACTAACTAGCCAATTCATCAGTCTTGAGAAATGAAATGCCAAAATATTTTCATACACAAAACAATAAACGTACATACTCTAAAACTCAAGCTCATTCCCTCGTAGCATACATATCAACCCATGTTGACATAACCTCAAGGTATAACACATACCCCCACTAGGTAGCTATACACCGTCCCACTATTTCTTGCTAGTTAAAATGACACAAGTAGGGAAATCCTCTACGAAATCTATTGACAACGATGATAAACACATCTTGAGGTAGACAGAAAATTATTACCCATGACTTAGCATACGTCTCGAAACGAACTAGACCATGACACAAGTGAAAGATCATTTACTCTCTCAAAATGAGAAACCACCGAACCCCATCCCCATGTAAACCTAAAACCCCAAGACCATTCCAATAGGAACATAAGATGGCTTATCAACAACAAAACCAAATGCACCCCGTGGTGGATACATGAAGATCACAAACGGCGCATACGCTTGGAAAAACTCCATCCAACGACACAATTGGAAAATCCCCCGTCTTCCTGAATGTGAACCTAGCAAGATCATCTGTTTTATACCCCTGAGAGTTTAAAAGAAACCTGAAACCCCTGAGACTAAACCATTGTACGACTAAGACCATCCACAAGCAACAAAACCAAAAACACCCCAGAACCACTACCCCTAGCCTGCAATGGTTTTCAAAAAAAAAAATCAATAGAACAAAACTATTGTAAACAAAATAAAATTAAAACACTTTTAAACAACACTAACTCCAAGTTATAACTCATCACCCCAACAAACTTAAAACACATTCTAAGGAAAACACATAATTTTTTTTCCAATAAATGGGAACAGAATCAACAAACACATAAAAGACACACAAGGGTTGTGGTTCTACTAATGAGATGGGAAATGCATGTTTTCTTGAAGTATTTGGCAGCTATTTTTCTTTATATATAGTTTTATTGGTGGATGATTATGTTTATAAGTGTTTTGTATGATATCTTGTTTGGTTTTCTATGTTAACTTCTCTATTTTGTAAAGTATTTGTAGTCTAATGGGGTTTTTCTCCATGAATAGTCTGTATGTATTTTTGTGAGGTTAGATGGAAGATCTTCATTGGAGAAGGTCATTCGCAAGGATGATGGTATTTAGCAGGCCAACCGCAAGATTGGTAGAAGAATGAAGACCATTGAACCTAATGGTAGTAGATTGAAAGAAATAAGGCAAAAGGAGCAGACCAATCAAAAGTGCTCATCAGGCACGGATCATGCCATATTTAATAATTCATCCCACAAGATATGCCCAAAAAGATAAATTTCAGTGAATGCGTCATTCAAACATGCACGATCTATGCCAGATCAAAGAGCCTTAAAGACATCTCAAAATACAGACCATGCAAATATGCATGGTCCGTGCTGCTTAGAAGCTGGAAAATAAGGCCCAGAGAATGAGTTGTGCAATTATGCACGGTCTGTTCCCAAAGTCACTAGCAAGCTCTATGGCGCCCTATTGATTGGGGTTTAATTACTAAATATTTGGCTTTCTCTCTCTCACTATATAAAGTGGTCCTTATCCATTAGATTCAAGGGGAAGACATATCTAAACAGTACTCAAACACCATCTCTCTCTTTCTCTCTCTTCATTAACTTCATCTCATCAATGACATTTAAACCCATTAATGCAATGCAGTCAAGACGACTGTAAACTACTCTGGTCTATGGTCTCTAGCACTAGTTGCCACGATGCCATCGCCATACTCATCGATCAATTTCGTAAAACATTTAGGGGACCCTATGGATGTTTACTTATGCGATTCATGATTACCCTCCTAGCCTTGGGTTTAGGTATCGAGGAAGATACAATGAATCGGGCAGGCCCAACTTGTACTAGTGTCACCTTTACTCTCACGCCTTGGTTCAGACCAGGATACTAAGGATAGATGGCCAACACTGTATATGTTTTATGGTGGGTTGGTTACCCAATTCATATATTGAATACAATGCATCTATAGAGTGTGAAGGAGGGCTCAAAAAATAGAAAACACTTCATTTTATGCTTTGATGATGATTTTCCCTTATTTCCCTTGTTTTTTTTAATGTTTTGTGTCTTTTTTTGTTTGTTTAGGAGTGAGGGAACCTTGGATTTTTTTGGTATTTTCACTATTATTGTGTTTTTTTCGTTTGATATAATTTAAAACTCACTTTAGGAGCATTTTATGCCTTGGAGTAATTGAAAAAAATGACAAAATGAACCAGATAAGTTGAAAACTCAAAAAGGTGACTCATGCAAAATTTGGGGGCTCAGATATATTGAAAATCCAAAAAGGAAATCTATGCCAAAAGTGAGAGGCCTTAAAGGTGTGGGAAAATGTGGTTTGTGAGGATTGAAATAAAAGAGAGGCTAGGATGAAAACCCGAGAGGGCTCCCAGGCAAAATGACAGAAAATAAGAGGAAAAAATGAAAAATGTACATGCTTCTCTTGTTTGTGCCTTTTGATAGTTCTTTAGGCTTGAGTAAGCTATCTTCTTGTTCTTCTTTGGAGTATCATGCCTCATTCTTATTAATGACATGATTTGGTTAGTTTAAGAAATATTAGTTTGGGATATGAGGGTTCTTGTTAACTCTTATATTTTGGGTTAGGGTAGTTCTAGTAATAAATTGTTGGGTGTTATTTTGGAAAAAAATCGTAGCTACACCCTTGGATATTTACTTGTTCTTGATTACTCAAGGACGAGTAAAGGTTTAAGTGCGAGAAATTTTATGAGATGGAAATTAATGCATGTTTTCTTAGAGCATTTAGCACCACTTTTTCTATGTTTTTGTTGGTGGATGATTAGGTTTATAGGTGTTTTGCATGATAGAGAGTTAAAACCACCTTGTTTGTTTTTCTATCTTAACTTCTATATTTTGTAAAGTATTTGTATCCTAATGGGATTTTTCCTCCATGAGTGGTATATATGTATTTTTTGAGCTTAGATGGAAAATCTTTATTGGAGAAGGTCATTCGCAACAATGGTAGTAGATAAAACCAATTGCGAGATTGGTAGAATAATGAAGGCTATTGAACCTAATGGTAGTAGATTGAAGGAAGTGGAAGAAGAAATAAGATAAAAAGGAGCAAAATATTCATGGCAAATAAAAAGTATTCATTAGGCACAAACCCTTCCATATTACACTATTTGCGCCATAAGAACCGCCTAGGACTGTGCCACTCAGAAGATAATGCAAAACAAGGCCAAGAGAACGGGCTGTGCAATTATGTACGGTCCGTTCCAAAAGTCACTGGCACGGTCTGTGCCACCCTGTTGAATAGGGTTTTTAACAACGTATTTTTGGTTTTCTCTCTTCCAATTATATAGAATGGTCATTTTCCATTAGTTTCAAGAGGGAGACGGGTCTCAATAGTTCTCAAACACTTTCTCTCTCTCTCTCTCTCTCTCTCTCTACATCATACAATCCATGTCATTAAAACTCATTAATTAAGACTCTTAGAATTATCTATGTATGCTCTTTATAATTACTATTTCTTAGTCCTTGATGTTTATGACTCTGCAAGGACTTTAGTAATATCTCTATCACGCGTTTGTTGTTTATGTTCGTATTTTATAGCTTCACTCTTTCAAAACCCAAAACTCCCATGTTTTTTTACTCCTAACACACTTACGTGGTGACACCTGTGTGTAATTTTGTGAATAAATATTTTAAACCCTTAGATATCTGTGGACGACACTCTAACTTACTGCTATCTACTTTTTAGTAGTTAGAAGTGACTAAGCTAGCAACACTTATAAATCTTATCTTTGGTTAAGTAGCACTTCTGGTCATTCATTAGAATGATGACCCAGGGTGTTCCATCAAATTTTGGTGCCGATTTGGGGGATTTAGGCTGTGTTGATTAGATAGCTAGGTCAATTAGTTGGTTGAGTAGCATTTAGTTTTGTTTTTTGTATTGAGATGTTGTGTTTGCTTTTCTTGAGTATTCTCAAGGTTGTTTGATAGTGGCTTTGTCTAAGGCACAGTATTGTCTTGAACAATTTTAATATTTTATAGACTCGTGCCATGAACCAAGGGTCATTACGCTACTTGTATGAAAACGAAGTTAACCGTAGATACCGTAGAAAGAAGAAAGAGAGTAACTATAGAAGTTACACAAAGACCATTTGTCATAGAGACAGAAGATACAACGGAGAAAAATAAGATAAGATATTAATTTGATGTGAAAGGAACTTGATAAGGTGTTGGTTTTTAGAAATCATGTGAAATCATTCCAACGGGAAAGAGCTGGTCTCAAGTAAAAAGCTGGTCAACTGGTTACGAAAAAACCTTGATGGGATGTGACCCACTCAATGACTAAACATATATAGCAGAGGGAATCAGGAAAAAAATATTTTCACTTGTACCATCTTCCTAAACACACTACCAAGGACCTATAGTAACTCTAGAACTAATTTGATCGTCGACGTGGGTATGGCTCAGGACTGGCATGTCTGACCTAGTTGTCTTGTAGGTTTCAAAGCGGCTTGGAAATGGACCAATGATTGAGTAACCCATTCAAATTTTGGACTAAACATTATACATATATGATTATTTTATAGTCTATTTCAAGTTAATTTTTTCATTTTTCGACCCCCTGAATTCATAATTCAGTCACGGTATAAGGAAGTTGGATAAACCAAAGGGAAATATACAAATATAACCCTATGTAATGGAGAAAGTGCAGATATAGTCCTGAGATAATTTTTAGTGCAAAAATAACCCTAACTAATTTACATAAGTGCAAATATAACCCTAAATACTATATTCGGCATTGTCTGACCGAAAAATGATCAAAATACCCTTTCAACCAAAAGCAAAAATTTGAAAGACAAAAATGCTCCCCGCCCACCACCTCCAGCCGCTGAACACCACCACCGGACCGCCCCTCCGCTACTCTTCTGCCACTGGTCCACCACCACCTTCCAGCCCGAACACCAAACAAAAGTAAACACACCAATTAAGAAACCAATCAATCTAGACGACCATCAAGCGGTGGCACTTTTAGCCTCACACAGACAACCATCAAGAAATCAATCCATCCTCTCTAGATGATCTTCAATGGCGTGATGCTGGTTTCCGCCGCTAGGAACTCTACAGAGGCATGGCAGTACCTGGCTAGCTACGGCGAGGATCCGAGGAACGACAACTAACAAATGGTGGATCTCGTCCTCTGCTTCCCGCTCCACTAGCTCGGTCACCTCTTCCAGCCCACCACCCCCACCCTTCCAACGTCACCACGCCGCCTCCACGTCGCCGCCGCCATAGTTGCTGCCCAATTTTTGCTATCACCTCCTCCACCACCTCGACCTGCCACCCATCAGCCCCGCCGTCACATCACCACCTCCTATCACCCATCAGGCTCGTCACCACACTACATCAGACCCTTCCCTAACGCCTCCCTCTAGCGCTAGGATTCTACATCCCCACGCCGCTTCAACCCACCACCCATCAGCCCCGTCACTCGCAGCTCCGCCCCGCCTCCACCACCCATCAGCCGCCCTGGCCCGCTTCTAGCAACCAAGAGAGGCTGAAGCCCTATGATGACGTCTAAACCCTAAATCCGAGTGTGGAAGAAGAGATGGAGCAGCGGAGTGGTGATTTGCTCTAAACCCTAAATGGACGCTCTAACTCGGTGGAGTGGAAATGAGCTCTCTTGCAGGTGGAAGAAGAGAGTAAGGAAGCGGACATGGAGATTAGGGTGGCGGTGGAAGAGAATGAATTGATTTTTTTTTATTATATATTTCATGGAGGGTTAAACTGCTGGAAGAGGTTATATTTGCACATACAATATCTATCTAGGGTTATATTTGTACTTTCAATTATCACAGGGTTATATGAGCACTCTAGTAAATTATGTAGGGTTATAAATGCACTTCGCTCTAATCCAAATCATTATAATAATTCATTAATTAAAAATATGAAAAAAAGCCGTACCATTTATTTTGATGATGTTACATATATATAAAAGACACAACTCGCACTACACCAAATCTGGCATTCAGTGACAAAACGTCACTGGGGGTCGTCACTAAAGACACCATTTAGTGACGAAAA
>JAUOBV010365747.1:0-10705 GCA_032360425.1 Rubia occidens | reverse complement strand
ATGCAGACTTTCATGAAAGATATGATATTGTGTGTCGGAGGAGGATTTTATCTGAGAGGACAGCTGATATGGGTGCATATATGAGTGTGGATTTACAGCCTACCTGGACTATTTGGGTTTCAAGAGTGCTACCTAAATTAACAATAAGTACAACTGAAAGATTGTACAGGAATTTTGTGGAGGCAACATTGATCTAGATTCTAAGTGGTACAACAGAGCATTTCAGTCTTAGTGGCCACTCAAGGGAACCCTACTTCATCTATCTTGACTACCAGGCCAAATATTTGCCTCAGGGGGAGTTCCACTTATTGGAAATTTGTCTTGGGTTTTCTATACCAATTGACTTTGGCATGTTTTATGGCCCCAAGGGGGAATACTTTGGGATTTTGAATGATTTTGGATTTCTTATTGATTATTTGGATTCTCATATTTCTTTACTTATTTGATTCTATTGGATTGATGTTCCAACATGGCATTTCTGGGTGATATTAGTACTGAGTTTCTGGTTGATGTTCCAACATGGATGTTAAGGGTATTCTATTTTGGAGCTATTGAATTTACGAGGAGTTAAATTTTATTGAGCTCATGTTTCAACATCCATAGAGATTTAATTCGTGATATTTATATTTGCATTGTTTTTGTGCAGATATCCAAAAGGTTGATGGGTCCAAAAAATGCCAAAGGGGGAGATTGTAAAGTCCATGGTTAGTTTGTTGGCAATTTGTGGAAATTATGAAAATATGAATAGTTGTGTTGAAACATCAAAGAAGGAATGTTAGTAATATAAGGAAGGTGGAGTTATATTTTGTTCATGGTGTTTTTATTGGAGAATATATCAATTCATATATTTATGGGATGGGATTAGATTCATGGAATTGGAATTGATTTATATTCAGCCATAGTACAGACGTTGACGAGATATTCTAGTTCCTTTCTTTAAGGGATTATATTTGATAGTTCCCATTTCCAAGGGATTTGATTAAATCAAAATTTAAATGGAGAAGGAATTATATATGCATAATACTTCATGTGTGCGAAGATTTTCTATGTTGTATCATATGGAAAGGTGAAGGTTAAATGAATTTAATTGATTGAAGAATATTGCGAGAATATTGGTTTATGGAAGATTGAAGATTTTGCAATATATTATTTTAGGTTTTGCATATGAAGCATAATGGATTTATGGAAAATTCCTATAATTATGGAAGTGGTTTTATGGAATATTATGGGATATACTGATAGAAGGAAAATTCCTTTATTTAAGAGATTTAGATATGCTTCAGAAGTAGATATGAAAACATAATATTTTGAAGATAAATGTGGAGAGTTTCAACTGGCATATGGTCTATATATTGATGGGCATCACGACTGACTTACTAACGGACTTAATTGAAGAAAATATGCATCTAGATTTTCATATATTTTGAGAAGCACTCTAGAGCCATTCATTCGTGTTTCAACATGAACTTGAACTGTTGATTAGTTCAGAACGCATACCTTAATTCCTCAGAAGCAAAAGATTCACCGTCGACATGTTTCGAGGTTAGAGGTAGTCTGATCAAGGCGAATCGTTAGCAAGGGGAGCTTGTAAAATCCACATGATGTAATCAGAGACGATAAGCATAGTTGTATGATGTACTTTGTACTATATATTTTTAATTAGTGGATTTATTCTGAAATGGGTCAGGCCCCGCAGATGTAGGTGGATTTCACCGAACTGCGAAACCAAGTCCGTGGGTTATTTCTTTAAATTTTTACATACGTGGTTAAATAGGTTACGTTTGACCACGGTAGTAAATATTGAATTAATTAGGTAAAACCAAATTTCATGATAGATTTCAAGTCATCCAATATATATATGCGGCATTTGTGCTTGCATTGTGCATGTTCCTAAATATTTTATAAAAAATACTCTAAATAAAAATGATTATGTATATAATGCATATATTTCCCGTTCTTATTTTAATTCAAAACTTATGCATATCAAGTTTTAAGTACATAAAATATATTTTAGTAAAAATGGTAGTTTGTAGAGAAATCATGGTTACTCTAGCCATATATGGAATTTGAAGTTGTACCTCTTGGATACACTGGAAAATGTTAGAGCATCATTCTAGCTTTCACAAGAGCTGATGTCCAAATTGAGGAACTGGCACATCGAAGGTGGGTTTATGTCATTGAATCTAGGATCGAACACGCTTAAGAAAATAGAAAATTATAAATATTTTCAATAAATTTTATGCTGAGTGTATACTTTTAGAGAAAGATGTAAATTTTTAGTGAAACTTAATCAAATGTTGTTTTTATGATGTGATAAATATTCTGCGAATTAAATGGAGGCATTTTGCAAAAATGAATAAGTATATAGTTGCTTCAATTTTTGAGTAAAATTGTTTGGCACCAATAGATTTAATTTGGATTAGGTTGTGATATCCCTAAGTTTTTTAAAAAATGTTGGTGCATGGTTGATCCTAATGAACTACCACCACCCATTTTTAGTACAAACTAATCATATAAATTGGCTTTAATAGAAGATAATTATTTTTAAAATTTTGAATTAAAAATTTAAAACAATCTTTCAAGTCTTTTGGCAATGATGGTATATATTCCCTTGACACTTGTAGAGGTTTCATGGAAAAGTATTTTGTCAAACCACTGGAAAGGTCTTTGGAAGGATGTTCCTAAAATTATTTTTAGTTATAGAATCTTGTGGGTACGATGGTTTGGAAATACAATAGTTAGGTTAAAATGTCCTTGGAGTAAAAGAAAGTATGTTGAATTGGTTAATTGAGTCTTAGGATCACACAAAGCAATTGATGTAGAAGTGTTTAGAATTCATTTTGAGTTGAATGATTACTTTCAAGAAGATGCTGATATCCTGTTGGTTTGATGACTACATACTACATGTGTTAATGATGTAAAAATAACTTTCAACGCTCGTTTAATTAATAGATTTCAAGTCATCGTATATATGTTCAACATGCATGATTGCATTGTGCATGTTCTTAACTAGTTTATTTAAAAAGTTCTAAATAAAAAGAATATTCATTTAATACATATATTTCCTATTCTTATTATAATGAAAAACTTATGCATATCAAGTTTTAAGCACATAAAATATATTTTTGTAAAAATGGTACTTTTGTTGGAAAATCATGGTTACTCTAGCCAGACATGGAATTTGAAGTTGTACCTCTAGAATTCACTGGAACATGCTAAAGCATCATTCCGACATTCACATGAGCCAGTGTCCAAATGGAGGAACTGGCACATCGAAGGAAGGTTTGAGTCGTTGCAACTGGGATTGTACGTGTTTAAGTAAATAAAAATTTATAAATATATTTTATGCTAATGATATACTTAAATAAAGAAGTAAATTTTTAGTCAAACTTAATCAGATGTTTGTTTTTAGAATGTGATGAATATTCCATGAAATAAATGGAGACATTTTTCAAAATGAATAAGTATATAGTTACTTCTATTTTGGAGTAAAGTTGTTTTGGCACCAATAGAGTCCGGGTTAGGTTGTGATATCGCTAAGTTTAAAAAAAAGCAGGTGCACGGTTGCACTTTGGTTAAGGGATTTTCTTCCAGTACTTCCTTAAAATAAATAAAATTAAGTATAAAAATTAAATAACTTATTCTAATTGATCGAATTATGAGCCATTAAAGCACATCCTTATGTTTATAGACTTTGTCCCGTGTGTGCAGTTATGTGCATATTTTCATCCTAATTAACTACCACCGCCCATTTTTAGTAGAAGTTAATACTATCAATTTTCCTGTAATAATAGATAATTGTTTTTTTAATTAGAGACTAAAAACAATCTTTCAAGTTGGCATTGAATTTATATATTCCCTTAATACTTGTTGAGACTGCATGGAAAAGGTATTTGTCAAAACACTGGATAGGTCTTTGGAAGGATGTTCCTAAACTTAATTTTTGTTATAGAATATCGTGGGTATGATGGTTTGCAAATAAAATGTTTAGGTTAAAACGTTGTTGGGGTAAAAGAAAGTATGTTGAATTGGTTAATTGAGTTCTATGATAACACGGTGCAAATGATTTAGATGCGTTTAGAATTAAATTTGAGTTGGAGGATTACTTTCAAGAAGATGTTGATATTCTGTTTGTTTGATGACTACATACTACATGTGTTAATAATGTGAAAATGACTTTCAGCTTGTTTAATTAATAGATTTCAAGTCATCCTATATATGTGCATGCAGCATGCATGATTGCATTGTGCATGTTCTCAAATATTTTATTTAAAATACTCCAAATAAAATGAGTATTCATTTCATGCATATATTCTTATTTTAATGAAAAACGTATCCATATCAAGTTTTAAGTACATAAACTATATTTTTGTAAAAATGGTAGTTTGTAGCGAAATCATGGTTACTCTAGCCACATTTGGAATTTGAATATGTACCTCTTGGGTTCACTGGAACATGCTTAAGCATCATTCCGACATTTACATGAGCCTGTGTCCAAATGGAGGGACTGGCACATCGAAGGCAAGTTTGAGTTGTAGCATCTAGCATCGTACACGTTTAAGAAAATAAAAAATTATAAATATTTTTCAATATATTTGAAACTGATGACATATTTTTAGATAAAAAAGTAAATATTTAGTCAAATGTAATCACATTTTTGTTTGTAGAATTTGATAAATATTCTTTGAATTAAATGGACACATTTTGCAAAATGAATAAGTATATAGTTGCTTCTATTTTGGAGTAAAATTGTTTTGGCGCCACTAGAATGTGGGTTAGGTTGTGATTTCCCTAGGTTTAAAAAATATGGGTGCTTACAAGTGATCCTTAAAATAAATAACATGAAATATACAAACTAAATCACCTATTATAATCGATCGAATTATGAGCCATTAAAGCACATCCTTATGTTTATAGACTTTCTCCCGTGCGTGCGGTTATGTGCATATTTTGTTCCTAATTAACTACCACCACACATATTTAGAACAAGTTAATATTTTAAATTTTCCTGTAATAATATATTATTGTTTTATATTTCTTTAATTAGAGATTAAAAAAACTCTTTCAAGTCATTTGGCAATGATGTTATATATTCCCTTAACACTTGTTGAGGCTGCTTGGAAAAGTATTTTGTCAAAATACTGGATAGGTCTTTGGAAGGATGTTCCTAAACATAATTTTAGTTATAGTATCTCGTGGGTACGTTGGTTTGAAAATACAAGATTTAGGTTACAACGTTCTTGGGCTACAAGAAAATATGTTGAATTGGTTAACTGAGTTCTAGGATCACACAGAGCAATTGATTTAGATGTGTTTAGAATTCAATTTGAGTTGGATGATTACTTTCAAGAAGATGTTGATATCTTGTTTGTTTGATGACTAAATACTCCATGTGTTAATAATGTAAAATGACTTTCGGTGCTCATTTAATTAATAGATTTTTAGTCATCCTATATATGTGCAGCATGCATGCATTGTGCATGTTCACAAATATTTTATTTAAAATACTCAAAATAAAATGAGTATTCATCTAATTCATATATTTCCTAATATTTTAATGGAAAACGTATGCATATCAAGTTTTAAGTACATAAAATATATTTTTTTTTGTAAAAATGGTAGTCTGTAGCGAAATCATGGTTACTCTAGCCACATTTGGAATTTGATGTTGTACCTCTTGGATTCACTAGAAGATGCTAAAAGCATCATTCCGACATTCACAAGTCCAGTGTCCAAATGGAGGAATTGGCACATCGAAGGTGGGTTTGAGTCGTAGCATATGGGAACGTACACATTTAAGCAAATAAAAAATTATAAATATTTTCCAATATATTTTATACCGATGATATACTTTTAAATTAAAATGTAAATTTTTAGTCAAACTTAATTAGATGTTTATTTTTAGAATGTGATAAATATTCTGTGAATTAAATGGAAATATTTTGCAAAATGAATATGTATATAGTTGCTTCTATTTCAGAGTAAAATTGATATGAATCTCCTTGCAAACACTCTGGATTGCGGAACATTGGATCTTTAACTGAGGTGGAAATCTTTCCCAACCACCTGAATTGCACGAATTGCAGCGTCTACCCCGCAGGGTACACTCAACTCGACTTCTAAGCGTTTAGCCCGCAGGGCACGAATATAAAGAAGGTATTGAATACTTAAATAGCCCGCATATTTAAGCAACAATGAAGATTATGAGAATGTCTCATAATTATGAATAAATGTTATATATTGTGTGTGTATGGCCATCGGCCAAGCCTCTTTAAATAGAGGGAGAATAAGGCCAAAACAAACCCTAATCAGAAGTAGAAACTGAATCAAATTTTATGGCAGCTTTAAGAAGCTAACTAAAATACTAAAAATCAAATCCTAATGGTATTCTAATACATATTCTCGGCTGAAACTGTCTAGAATTAGACTGGAAAGATATTACCTTATTTCATCTTACCAAATATAATTCTAATCAGAATAAAACTGAATAAGATAAACCTTAATGGACTCTAAATTTGAACTGCTCTCCTAAGGCCCACATGGCCGTGTATTACAGTCCAAAAAAACAAAATAAATATTTTACAATGATCACACTTCCTCATTAAAAAATCCAATGGGAAAAAGAGTAAAGTGTTCTTCATAATGTCTTCAAGCAACCGACACCCTTGAATAAGTAATCCAAGAACTTGCCGACTTCTTCTTAAGTTCTTCATCATGAAGGCGATCAATCAAACCATTCAATGCAGCATCTCTAAGCTTCATTCTAGACCTTGTCATAGGTCCAACCATGTTGCTTAGAGGATCACGAACATAACCCTTGAATGTTTGATCAAGACGTAGAATGTCTTCATTTATGGTAGTAGTCGTACCCTGATCTCCATCATGAACCCTCATGCCATTGGATGATGTTGCTAATATCTTTCTTTAAGATGGCGGATTTTGAAGCCAGAAAGTAGTTTGAGAGAAACTTCCTCTTCAACTCATTTCAAGAGGTGATGCTCCCGGATGGAAGATAATGAAGCCAATCCCTTGCAGCATCTCGCATTGAAAATGGGAAGTCCTTCAATATGTAAAACTTTTCATTTACCCCTTCAGGAAGCATCCCACTACAAACCATAAAAAATTTGAAGAGGTGTTTGTTGGGATCTTCCCCTTGCCTACCAAGAAAGGACGGTAGTAAGTGTATCAATCCGAGCTTCAACTCAAAATGCCCATTAGCTCCAACCGCCGGATATGTGACGCACATAGGTTTTTGCTCTAGATTAGGAGTCATAACCTCCCTCAATGGGATTTTCCTCAATGGGATGTTCCATCCTTGAATGTGAGGTTTTTGTGGTTCTCATCCCAAAATTTCCTCTTCATGTTCCTCTAGATGGTCCATAGAGGAAGAAGGTTCCGCAAAATGGTCACTAGGAGGGGTGTTATTCACACTTTCCAAAGACCAAATGAAAGTAAACTAACAAATATTCACAACTAGCACAATTCACATAAACACATAAAAATAAACACCTCTTCCCCGATAGCGGCACCAAAATTTGGAAGGTCATCGCCGTACCACCCAAAGTTACTATTTTAAGCCCCAAAATGATCTTTAACTACAACTTAGTAGATAATGACAAGTCGGGATTGTCCACAAAGAAGAGAAATTTTTCTAAGGGTTTAAACATATAAGGGTAAATACTATACCGGATATAGAGATATACATATATATAAGCATGTAAAGAGGGGGGTTTTGGTTGGTTTTTCTAAGTTACGAATTCAAAGACAAAATAACTAGAAAGCAATGCGAATCCAGTAAATATGTAACAAACTACTAAGAAGAGATTAAACACAATTTACGAGACCTTGGGTGCAATTGATTTCTACTTCCAAGCCTCTTATCTATCCTTGGACATACAACCTATTCAACACTTTCACTACTTGTTGTGAAGATAAATCTTCTACCCTTCTTTGATAGTAGTTTACAAGAGTGAATTAAACATCTCTCGCTAAACCGCACTAATGACCCTTTTAGTCGTTCAACTCCTAAAAGTATCCCAATATGGCATTAAGAACAAAGAATCAACAAGGTTGGTAACACTTATGAACACTACACCGTGTCTAAGCATTGAACCAATTCATGCATTTACATAAGATTAGTCAAGAACGTTCAACATTTCTATACTTCTCCTATTTGCTACACAAAATAAACATGATAAAGAATTCGACATTATCACATTTATCTAGTACTTATCAAATCATCAACCATATTAGAAGCTCTAATTCTTGCTCTTGGATTTCATATAAAATGAAAGAAGAATTAGCTATTTTCTCCAAACCCTAACAAGTAATCATACCAGCAATTCATACACTCAACCTTCTAACACCATTAATGCTTTCAAGAATCAACATTTATGAACCATAAATGCACAATAGCAAAGCATTAAATAGTTTCGTATAAAGTTCTCAAGACATGGGCTTGGAAGCCTTAATCAATTTCTCCCAAGACTAAGTTTAGCTACTAGAGTTCATACTAAACAACAATAGCTATTCCAACATAAATTCAATATAAAACAAAGATGAAAATAGTGGAAAACTAGAGTTTTATAGCTATGGAATAAGGGAGAAGAAGTTGCTGGAAAGAGAAAAGATAAGAGAGTATTTATAGTACAAAAAGTCAAAAAGTAAAAAAGGTAGATCATCGTGACTCGCAACACATTCGTCGCGACTTGCGATAGGCAGAGTAGGCTGCTCTCACATATTGTCTTCTTCTTGTCTAAGTGCAGTTGTCTCCTCTTCTAGTGTTCAGGTCTTCATGTTCTTCATTGTCTTCAAAAAGTAGTCTTCATGGTTTTCAAATCTTTAAACTATTACCTTGTCTCACACAATCCTTATTAAAAGTGACAAGAATGCTAAAGTTGCTCTTAACTCTCGTAATAGAACTTCAAGGTATAATGGAGTATCCAAAGTATAAAAACATACAAAAGATCCAAAAATCATCATTTAATATGGACATATCTAGCACATTAGAAACAAACTTTAGTGGTATGTTTGAATTATAAATATCTATAAAGATATTTATTAAATTTTACCATAAACAAAAGGTTTAATTTTAGGAGAAAGGTTTAGAAAAATATGTCAAATAGATTGACTAAATTGGCTAATTCGCAAATTGAAAAATGACAAGTCTCATGTATAACTTGTGCAGCAAATCTATAACTTGTTGTGAGGATGATCACAACACGTTGCAAATTATATTCGATCGAGTCTACACTAAGTCAATAATTGAGGGTTGCACTATTTAATACTATTTATGTACCTGTGTTTTTAAATTATTACCAATAAATAAGATAATTTAATTTCAAGATTTCTAAATTTATCACTAAAACCTATTTTTATGATTTATTAGGAAAAGACTACATAGAGTAATTATCCTCTTTAGATGGTTTGGGATACGTTTGTCACTATTAAAGGTGTTTAATTACATATTTGGTATTTAATTCTTTAAAAAAGATAAAGTATATAAGCACGATTCGACACAAGTTTATTCTTTGAGAATGTAAGAACAAGTTACTTATTTCAGAATACCACTATTATGATATAAATTCCTTAATATATTGATATATTTTAAACTTTTTAGTAAAATCTCTAAAGATGAATGTAAGTAATACTTTCTCATTTTTTTAAATTTAGTTTCTAATTATTGTAAAAAATGATATCTTAGGAAGCTCAATGAGTGAGCCTAACATGGGAACTCTCTCATATCTAATACAAAAGCACGTTACAAACCTTTCACGAGCACATTTGAAACAAACCTTAGTGGTTTGTGTGAATTGTATTTACCAATAAAGAAATTTACTAAAGTTTACCATAAAGCAAAATTTTAAATTTTAGTAGAGAGTTTTAGAAAATATATGTCAAATCAATTGACTTAATTAGCTACTTCGCGAATTGAAAATGACTAGTCTGATACATACCTTGTGCAACTTTTCCCACACACATTTTCTATTCTCTGGCTCAGAACTAAACATAAGAAATATATTCCAAGTAGCAATACCCACAATCAAGTGAAAATGACGTTCTCTTCCACAAAGAGATAAAATCTGGTTTGAACAGTAACCCAAGATGCACAAGTTAAACAAATGGAGAAGGAAATCTAGGTTTACCTAAATTCCATTTTGAAGACATATTACGTAAAGTGTTTTCGCAAGAACTATTCATTCCTCCTAAATACCGATGTAACCAACTACTATTAAACAGAAGTAGTATATTCTTTCATATATGTATTGCTTTCATTTTTTATTCTTTTTAAATCATTCTGGACTTCATAAGTCGTGCAACTATATTTCCATCTGCGCAAATTGAGAGGTCAATGTTATTGGACTATGGGCCAATGAGAAATATGACCTCATGAAACAAAAAAATGAAAAATAATAGAAATACGCACAATATTTGCACTCTTGCATATCATGCACCAGGACCTAGCACAAATCTAGCACAAGAATTTTGTGAATTGAACCCTAGTGGTAATCTTGCAGTATATGTACCTAATTATTTACATGTACTGAAATTTCTAATCAATGAAATGGTTAAAAAAAAGAGGAGCATGGTTAAGAAACCATACCATCTCCATCCTATATCAACTTTAAAATATTTGAAACAAAATTTATATTTACAATAGAAAAACATTTAGCTAAAGTTTTCTTTCCTCTTCTCTTTGTTTGTT